>NNCF01126219.1:178840-211288 GCA_002313205.1 Laupala kohalensis | reverse complement strand
GGAACTTTTGCTGAAATTTTTGAATCCGCCTCTGCCTTAGGGCCCTTGATCGGAATTGATGGGATGGTCCCTTGCTTGCTTCCGGAGAGTAAATTAGTTTATTGTCCTCCACGTGGTCATACGCAGTTTGTACTTTTTTTTGACAATATATTTATTATTATCATGATGTAGCGACCATAAAAATGTTCACGTAAAATTCTTACATCCCTCTCAAGTATGAACGGAAAGATAGTGCTTGCAGTTGAAGCTCACCCAGATATCCCTCGGCGTTATTGATATTCTTCTTATTAATGGTCATTAGTTCAATTGGATATTTTCGGATTTTTCTTCATGTTCTCAACCCAGCAACCTCTTTGATTGATTTCTTTAGTTGTTGTAGACAACTTTTATTGTGTTTTCCATTTGCTGCTCCGAGTGTGAACTGGTGCAACCCGAGTGCAAAAATTGTGTTGAACAAGAAGTTGCACTAGTGCTGGGATGTAGTTGTTCCATGTGTACTCTTTACGTACTGAAACAACCCGACTTGTTCGGATAGTATTTCCTCAGTGGAGGGACTGCACTGGCCTTCGTTGAAGTGGATGCGATGAATTTCTTGCCAATATAACGTGTGCCACGTGTGTTTATTTTGCTCTGAATCATAACCATCAAGATGCCTCGCCAGAATTGTGCAAGAAAGATGTTCCATTCATATGCTACACTTCCCCGGTGGAGCGGGGAACTTCCGTGGAGCAATTAAGTATTTGTCCAGTTCAAGTGCGCACCCAGAGAAATAGAAAGAAAAACGTCTTTAGAGTATTTTTTGATAAAAATTCTTATTTACCTCACTTTATGCATTTGATTTTACTGCAGTTTTTACCCAATGTATCATTTCAGTTGAGTGGGTCGTGATTAATTCCATTCTCAGAGTCGTATTGTTTGCGTATCAATAAAAATCAATTTCGAACCATGAACTATAATTATAGTTCTAACTAATATGTGTCGATGTGTCGCAGATATTAGAGCTAGATTCAAACAACATTAAATAATTTGCGCCAAACAATTTGATACATTTTTTCAGACACGAATTCTTTCTTATCCTACAAGATACAGTACCTCAATCGTTCGAAATATTTGACCATCGCATTCCAGATTTATACGAGTCTATAAGTTACAAGACGAAATTTTAAACCTTGATTATAAATATTCACTTTTTTATTATAATAAATTACAAAACTACTATTTTTGAATTTTTGAATTTTTTAATCCGAAAAGAGAACTTTTTGAAAAGGTTTGACAACAGTGTTTGGTACTAAAGTCACCTGATGATAGAAAGCAGATGTCGAAACAATGTGAGCGCTAATAATTACTAGTTACTATTTACTAGTTAGTTCTAAATATTTAAATAAAATATGTTTGTAATTCAAGAATTAATCACTAAATTTTAAATAAACTTTGAATTCAAACAGTATTTGGTCTACTTAATACATTTTTACAACAAAAAAGTGTTTTGTTTATGTAATAACACCATTTTTCGGCTTGTGACTTTTCAACAACTGATTCCCAACCTGTGGTGAGCTTCTACTAATGGGCTACTCAGGAGTACACCACAAATAAACGGCAAAGACGGCTGCTAATTATATTTTTTTCATAACGCGCCACCGCTATCTTTTCGCCAAGAAAATTCTAAAAAAATGAACTGTTAATTGAAACTGAGGTTTTTTAAGTACTGATAGTTGTTGAAATTCAAAACTACTTCTTAGCGTTAGATTTGCGTTCAGCGCCTGTAAACACTATGGGATAGACATTTTCGTTTCAAAACGTCCGAAAATAAAAGTATTGCGTTTAAAAGTTAAAATATCCTATGTTAAATTCCATTTTATTTTCAACCTTTCGGTGGTACAGGTCACTATTATCCAAATTTTGCACAGCTCAAATTCCTAGCATTCCAAACCGTTCCAAGGACGCCTATACACGATCATACGGATTTGTCAAACTTCTCTTTTCATATCAAGTTTGACAAGTTATAAAGATCGTATGGGTGAAGTTAGTGAGTTGGATACATTACTCAGCCTACTGTCAGTCTAGCTTCACGTAAAATTAGTTAAACCGATAAGTTTGATGGTGTATTAGGTACCTTAAATGAAGGGAGTACAAACATTTTAACTTTCTGTTTTTAACGGTTACTCTATTGAACATCGTACTAAATTTCTATTTTTTACCATAATGTGAAATTTGAGCCTATGTGGTGATGAACAAACAATGTGGAAAAAGTAAAGGTTAGGGAAGCTATTTTAGTGACTAATTTGTAAAATACGTAGTAAGGGATACGCGAGACCATAAATGAATAACTCACATCATCCTCTGATTCGTGAATGTCGAAAGGAGGTAAATCCTTTTTTTATTCACCTTACGAGAAAAAACGAATTAAATGCCTCGAAAAGAGCAATAATTGTTATTGTTTTTGTCCATCCTCGTCTCGTGAAGCGAATTCTTTCATCGCGAATCCTCAATCCTTGCAAGATAAGTCGTCACCTGCAGCGTACTTGTCACTTGTGAATATGTGTTATTATTCGGTTTGATAGAATCTCGGGTGTTCTACTAAGAACACCTGCTATATAATGCACACGGGTTGAGAGGAATATGATGATTATTGATCAACGCAGCACTGTTGTTACCTCTTGTTGTCTCGAGATTAAATCATCCTCACGACATAATCGCGTTCGAAATTAAACATCCGTTTGCCGAACACAAGATTGGCCATTATAATAACTAGTTTTTCTTACGTAGGACGAAGCAAACCCGGAGTTATCCTTGTTTCTACAGAGTGGTTGTAGCAATAACTACTTTGTTTTCCTTGCGAGACAAGAAACAAATCAATTATTGGTTGAAACATATAGTGTTTAGGGAGAGTATCTCAGCAAAGAAAACAGAAAGATGTATGGAGGCTGTAATGGACAATCCATGGGGAGTATTGACCCAATTGATGAACCTTAGTTAGCTTTGAATTGCGTGTCCAAATGTTCGATCTCAGAGAGAAAATGATAAAAGAGATCGTTGTTGACAATGGAAAGAANAACCTTAGTTAGCTTTGAATTGCGTGTCCAAATGTTCGATCTCAGAGAGAAAATATAGTTCAGTTCAAGATCAAAGCTAATATAGAAGTCTAAACGATCCATTTTGGAGAATTCTATTTAAGGAAGGCTGCCTTACCGTTCGATGAAACGTGTCACCTAAGATTTCGAGGATTTCTAATAACACTTTCACTGTTAGAATTTTTCTATGAGTATAGTTACTACCATAGTTCTAAAACGTAGAAACGTAGAAATGAAACTGACACTCATTCTACTTTATTTTTTTAACGGAAAGAGTCGAGCATATATGAACTCGTTCGCTCATAGAACTTACATCACCTCATCGCGAAACCTTCATAACACGTATCCCATAAAAACAGAACACAAAAATTTTGTGTTATATCTAAAAATAATTCTTTATTGTTCTGCCTTTATTTAATGTGTCCCTATACATAGAGAAGATTGCTATAACTATGGCTGAATGAAAATTGTGGCGAACCGGGAATGGAATCCGAAGTAGGATGCCTGGATGTGCTGTAGTGGATGTCGAATGAGTGGTGTAGCGGTCAAAACCTACACGAACAAAACCCTAGATCCTGGGTTCGATTCCGGACTTGTCGCCACTTTCATCTGATCGTAGTTATTTAGTACTTCATCGACTGCAGTATTTTCGATTTCCACGACGGAGGTAATTTGCGGAATAGGCGATTCCCCTTAGCGAGCCATATCTTGAGAATCGCTAATGTACCGCCACCTCCCACTCCCGTCGCGTCTTGCTTCGCCATCAGCTCCGCGACACAAGCCGGCGACCGTGTAGTTATTAATTCTCGAAGCGATAACATCGCGGCGACTACTTTTACCTCGGCGTCCTTGTGTCCGCCGAGAGTCGGGAGCGATGTTCACTGACTTTGTCTTCACGTAGACTTCGCTTAGGATAGGCGAGGTTTTTCTTTAATAGTAATACATTTATAGTGAAAAGCTGTCAAAACACCGTGTTTGACCAAAATGAAGTAATTTACTTTCCGCAAACGAGCAAGGGACCAAAGGCAATCGCCAATTTTATAATTATAGAAAAAGTTTTGGAACAAATCAGTGTTGTTATCAATTTACTATACCCAAAATATATCGTAAGTATTAAAGTCTCTCTCAGAAGATTCTCTGGGTTGGGTAGAAATATAGTGAGGATTAATTATATCTAGTTAAATACAATTTAACACAACGTAATTTTGATTACGATAGAGAAGTATAATTGGAATAATCTCTACTGCTCTACGTTACAGACAATATAATGTTCAAGTAATTAAAGCGTAATTGAATTAATGTTTTTAATGAAATTACACCTCTTGTATTTAATAATTACACAACGTGTAATTAATAACTACTCCTCTGCATTGAATCTTTTTCGTGCAGTGATAGTTGTTCTCATTCTATAGCTATACTAACAACTTTTTAAAATATGATCAATTAATGTTACTTTAATAATAATTACTCTATAAATTTCATAAAAAGGAAGTGACACGTCTTTTATATTTTGTATACTATCAAAAATAGTACCAGTTCCATTTTAAGTAAATGAATTTGTAAAAAAGAGGACAGGAAAGAGGATTCAATTTTTTCATTAGTTGATCTTTGTCACTATTGTTATCCATATATCGGTAAAGCCAATTCTAATCTATTCAAGACCGGTGTAAGAAGGAAGTATTTCAATGGAGCGAAATACTTCAGGGAAACTCTCGNATTTTTGGCGGATGGACAGTTTTTTTTTTTTTTTTTTTTTTTTGCAATATATCATCCGGAAAAGTAGACCTCGATTACATCAGATGTTAATTTGGGCTGACACATTTCACAACGAAACACGCATGCAGGAACGATACGAGTATTTGAACTTCTGATGTGTATTTTAGGTAATAACTAGTGGACCGATCTTGAATCGTTGAAAATTACTCGATTCTTGTAGCTATGTGGTGACTTTGCAGCGTCAATTCTGTACCTACTATTGCTGGTCTCGTTTCCACTTTTTAACTTGAAATAATAATTAAATAATTGTTTTCGCCTGTTTATTCTTCCTAATACATCCCCTACTATACTTGGTGGCACAGAAACATATTTTATTTTGTTCATCTTATCGTTTGGTTTTATCTTTTTGTCTCGTTATTGACATTCTTTTATCGACCAAAATTGATAAACGTAAGTGAATTCATAGCTAAACTTCCCATATCGACCTATTTTTTCAACAAAGAAACATACAGAAAATAAACAATTCTTCAATAACAATTTCTAATTTTTTTCTTTAAAACACTGTAACACTTATTACATAACTAATGAGATAGCGTTTTTACCGTGGAAAGGCTTGTCCGCTGATGTCAGCATCTTTACTTATATTTTGTTTTTAGTTATATTAACAAAGAATCTTGTATGCTACTTAAATCGTATTAATTTTTTTATCGTATTATGATGGTATCTGACACGAGAAATAATATTTATTCCGTTAAAATAAATCGCCATGTTTATTCAATTAACGGTTACGGAAAAATTTCGCTCGTTCACCGCTTTTCCTGATGTATCTCAAATGTATAGTAAAAATCGGACATTTTTAATATAAATTTTTAATAAGAATTTTCTTGGAGTGAACAATGGTGAAGTTTTATTTGTGTTAACACAAGAGTGTTTGCAATATATAAATTATATTTAAGCTTTTTCCCTGAATATTAATCGTTTATTAGCATGTCATTCTTTCTTCAGAATACAATCACTAAGTTTGAAAAAAGAGTGTATTTTTATTTTCGAGGGAAATCCAACATTTTACAAGATGAGAAACTGCATCTTAACTGTTATGTGGTCTGTCTAAGTTAACGAATTTTTCTCATAAACTGAATCGGAATTCCTGATAGAGTGAATTCGTAATATTTTAATGAACTTTAATCTACGTATTGATTGTAATTCGAAAGACCAATATTGTATTGTGAGCTTTACGTATTGGACATCCTTCCATCCTTGAGTTAATCTTTCTCTTTGGTGTAGGTGCGTGATTGACGACGGTATTGGACTGGGCAGTTTCTCTTCGATTTCTCCATGTTCTTGAGTCTCAGGATCACAGAGAAATCATTAGTAATTATTTTTCGCTCACGGAATGCAAAGGAGACAACTTAATTTTGTAATCACGTGGGAACATAGTTACAGAGTCACAAATTTCAATGAATTAATAAATCATGTCAGTTCAGAGTTGGGATTAAATTTGGTAATCTGCTACAGTAGTATATATAAAATTTATGTTTCACTGCCATTATGGTTTCCCGATTTTCTATTACTGAAGATATTGTATCCTAGATTAATTTAAATACGACGAAAATGTGATAAATGTTTTACTCTCACAGGAACGCACATACGAGTACATACAGCTACAAAATTTCATTTGCAATGTGACAATTAATTCAAAAAGTTGTACTTTGCCTTTGACTATTGTCTATTAATCTTTCTAATACCGTAGGGTGGAATTTCGTATTTCTGAATTTACGCTAATTCACGATTATACTTACACGTCCTTCACTTCGAAATTAAATGTCATTGAATTCAACTCCGAATATATTACACTTCTGGCATTTTAGCTATTTCATTTTCGTCGTTTGATTTCCTGTCTAGTTAATAAATATTTTTCTTCGCTGATCAGCATACAATGTGCCAATAATTCAACCAATGAATTTATTAACAGATTAATAATCACTTATGAGAACGTTAAGTAAATTAATGACGTTCGTTATTGTTTAATGATTAGTTTCGTTACTATAGTCACATCACATCGTTTGTCATTTTCTTAGTTCGCAAATCAGCCTCTTGGACAAATTTATGTTTCTAAATTTATATGTTTATTAACACTCCTTGATTCCACGTCTGATGTTACTTCGGTGTTCCGCCTCAAGTCTGTATTTTGGTGACGTAGGTTCCATTGTTTGTTTCTCGTATGAGGATGTGTAGGTTAAAAGAGGCAACTCCCGTCTTTTACTGGGGTAGATTACATAACAGATTTTCATCCTGAAGCCCACAAACCGGTCTCAGGTTTAATCTTGAAACTCAGAGATTTGAAGGAAAACGTAATGGACTCATCTAAATAGTTAATGTTTCCAAAGAAAGTTTTTGATTGTATTGACGTCACTATGATGATTACTTATTTTGTGAAGCAATTAATTTCATAATTTTTTTTTCTAATTTTCAAAACAATATTTACTGGATTGTCGGAAAAAAATTTCTCGGATTTTTCGTAAATTTTCCGCAATTTAGATCACATTTTATTAACATATGCTCAATTTTGCTTATTCTCAATGTTTACATTTTTTAGTGACGTAATGGATATTAAGTGGTGACATTTTTTTGAGAATTTACTGATTCCTTAGAAACTACAATACAATTAAAAACATTTTTATTTACTGTTGATAAATAACGAATTGAAGGACCGAAGTTTTATCAAAAACAAAAAGATGGGAATGAAATCAGAAAACTTCGTAATGACTTGTAACAAGTCAATGTAATGACTTTTTACAATCTGTAACGACTTGTAATCAAGTTCGTGGTGACCAGAATGAATCGAAAATCATTGAATGTATTTTGGCGTCACAACTATCTATTTCCACCACTTTCAAGTTGTGTGTAAATTATATTCCGACCAGTGAATTTCGTTATTTTTATGTACTCGCTTATGATGCTCATGACATGTAAAACACGCCGTGGTCGTAGTTATGCTATGAATGTGCAATGGTCGTGCACGACTGAGCAGTGAACTCAAAGGGGGAATGGTGGTGGTTGGTGGTGGGGGGAACGTGATCACCAAGGCAAATCGTCCACCTGCCTTTACTCTTCCACTCAGTTCCCTTCCTTGCCCCCCCCTCCCCCGAGACATTCATGTCTTTGGACAATTGTCACTATTTTTTAGTCCTCAATTATTTTGGGGGAGCAACAACTGTGGAAAATACTGTTCTTGTCAACAGGCTTTTACGTTTCCCTTTTCCGAGGTCATTTCGAATGCAGTGTGTTATTTGTTACACCATCGTCAAGTCTTTGAGTGAAACTTTAGAAACAAAATTACTTTGTGATAATTTGGAATTCACGTAATTGCTCGTATACCTAAATAGGTGGTTCAAAAATGTATTTTGGTTCGGATTTGAGAAAAATTACTCAATTAGACCTTCCTTGCCGTAAGTTTACAGTACTAAATTCCGTGGTAATATTTTCTTGTGTTCCTTTTACTGTTCTTTTCTTTGTTGAATATTTGATTTAACTTCAGAGTGATGTAGAACGTTTCAAATCAATTCAACATTTTACAATGAATCTCAACATTTTTGAAATTTGACAAATACATTTTATATTCAAAGACGTATCATAGACGATCAAAAGGCGATTGTTGAAGATGCCTGCCTAGAAGTTCTATTCTTCTGTTTTTTGATACGTATTTTTTTCCATATGGACAACATACTTATTCATTTTCACCCAAATGTTAACGACTATAACTTTTAGTAAAACTTTCAGTCACTGACTATCTTAAACGAAAATGAATTGACTAACAATTCTATTTTTCTTCGCAGTGCAAAAAACGTTTTGTTGTATTTACATTCTATTTGTTTTGCTAATGTAAGTACGGATTTGAAATAATCGTTAATACACCGTTAGATTTGAATTTGAATTATTAACGAAATTGTTTGATATTTATCTTTTGGAATTCGGTGTGCCTCAGTCTCTGTACACATGTGAGACCACAGAATATTATTTGAGACATTGACTGGATTATCATGGCGATGAAAGACAGAAGATGGTTTCATTACTCGGACACGTATTAAAGTCATAAAAACCACATATCACAGCATTGATTTTCTCATTACAGTGATTTGGACGTAAATATTTTTCCCGTCTACAAGTGATAGTAATGATATAATAAGACAGAAATTTCAGTTTGTCACGCAAATTCCTGAATTTAAACTTCTTGTTTGAATATTATTTATCGATTAACTTGGTCGAATTAACACATGATAAAACAACACATTTTAGGTCAACCTTAAAACAAAGAATCTTTTAAATGTCTCTCTTAACTCCTGTCTTCCCCGCAATGTAATCAAAGGTGTGACTTACCCGATAAGGGGTCGTTTGGGTCTCGATAGTACACTGGAACCAAAACAAAAGATATCCAAATTCATTTCCAATTAATTAAAAACAAAAAAAACAAATAATAAATAATATATCAAACAATTATTACATGAAGAAAAAAAAGAAAAATTGAGTTGAGTGTAAATATGAATGAAAGAAATATAAATAAATTAATAAAAAATAAAACTGTGCATTGTTATATAGAAGATAAAAATTCAGTTTTTACTCTAGAAGCTAATAATATCCTATATATTCTCAAGTACTTGAAGGACTTCCCAAGTACTTGAAGTAAAACACGATGTCATGATGAGACTGCTGAGACAAAGTTCGCAACTGGACTCGTTTACGGCGAAAGCACCGTTGATGCCTTTGACATTTGCAGTTTTCCTGGTCTTTAATTATCAATATCACTAAAAATTACTCTCCACTGTAATCAATGAAAATATTGACAATCTTAATATTTTCACAATTTTTAGGATTAAGAAAATGTTATCTCAGCACATTTTCATAGGTGTGCAACACGTCAACAAAATTCGAATAAAATACGTCTAGTAACATCCCAAGTCGTATGAAACTTCCTCCACCTGACTTTTAGCAAAAAACCACGTGAATTTTTCACGCAAATAAATGATGATCTGCCAAAAAATATCAACGTAGTAGGTCTTTTTAGTAAATATGATTTCCATACATCCTTTTAATGGATACTATTTCATTATAATCATTCTTACATCTACCAAGGTAAATAAATATTGAAAATATAATGTGCCTTAGTTGTCAATTATATAGAATAAAAAACTGGAGTTAATTGTTTCTACGGAAACCATTATTAACAAAAGTAATTGGGCGAAAAAATATTGCTGAAGATTCTGCTAGTTGACGAGGCAAAAAAAAAAAAAAATTCTGCTAGTTGATCAAAGTAAACTTTATGATCAGTTATAGGTTTGAAGATCTTTTGGGTTCTATACGAATTAGGTGATGCAAATTTAAGTGAGACAATATTTTCGTCATTGGCATAAAATGATAGTGGGAATCACGCGATCCTTGAAACCGTATGGGATGCGTTGGGGCAATCCTCTCCAATCGATATTCCATATCACACTCCTTCATACGCCCCAGACAACCAGTTTAGAGCAGAGATACTACTGTGGATCCAGGTGAAACACATCACCATCAAAAAGTCGTTTTTACAGTGTCGGAGAAACAAGCGGAAATGGAGGATGACGTCAAACGCTCGACAAATCCTCCCATAGACACGATGGATGTAATCCTCCTTTAGAAGGAATCCTAGCCATACCTTCCCGGACATCAACACGCTACACGATTAAGTCTCATCCATATAACCCATTATAAAGTAAAATGTGTAAAGTGTTATTTATACGAACATCGGCAATGAATATTTAAAAGGAAAAAGGGAATACACTTAGCGAGGCGGGATAATGTTCCAGAATAAGAAGCTCACAATGAAGAGATGTCAAGGGAGATTTGAATTTCAAAGTATTAATAGAAACTGTAATTTTATTATCATGTTAAACTTATCCACTTCCAATGAAATGCAAAACGATTAGATTTACGTTTGGGTCTCATTGGTGAAGCTATATGAGATATTACTAAAGGAATAACAAAAATTCTACTTAGAATATTATGATTAAATTTGCATTTTGATTTCTGCCGTATTTTTATGACTTCTTAGTATAGAATAAGTTCAGATGTTCAAAACGCACGTTTGAATGATATAAAATCTAAACTAATTTGATGCTTTTTTACATATTTTACATCTAGGGACATATAAGAAATTTGTGTGATAGATTTCTCCCTATCATTTGAAAATGTATTGTTATTTTATCTCGAACAGTGGATACTAAGTGGATACAAGTCTATTTTCTGGTGCAGTGTTTTAAAAGGTTTATAAAATAAACCTATCCGTTTTGATTTAAATATTTGAAACACTCTCAAAGAGTATATAAATTATGATTTAACTTTTCCTTGGGGTAAAGTACTTAATTGCTTACGGTGATGGTTGTTTTATACTGAGCAATTGTTGATGTTTCTACATAGATGTGCAATGATGACAAAATGACGTTTTTGGAACCTTTTCAACTCAAAGGGAGAACGAAATTTTTCTTTCATATTCGTTTTTACAATTCAATATATTTTTTGACATGTACGAGTATAAAATATATTTCTGGAATGATATATATTTTTTCATTTTAGAATACCTATAAAATGGTTTCTAAAAATGAGAAAATGAGTGAATGTCATTTCTCATCCTTTTAAAAGCCTTGCAAATCTTTTTGAAACCCGTTTGCTTCACAAAAGAAGAAAATTCAGTGAACGGAAGGGTCAGATGTAGTTGTGTTAAGAATAAAAAGATAAATGAAATTTCGTGTCATCTTCAAATAAATAGGGAAATTGGGCCCAAAGCATCCCATATTCCTATTTAAAGGAAGAGATTTGACCTCATATCTGCTTATATGAAGTAATGTAAATATTCCTAAATACAACAACATTCCATGTAATATCACAACAAGTGATGTACAAGTCGTATTGTATTTTTCAAGAGCAAAAAAAAATAATAATAATTACAAAATAATCTCAAATGAAATTATTTATTACCAGAAAAGTTCTAACTCACAAAGGTATCATGAATGTGGGAGGAATGCCTTTAAAAACTCTCTAATTAATAACTTAGAAGAAATTTAATGCTCGTATTTTTAAAAATAATTTATAAATTTAGTATTTTCTCAAGCAATTTGAATTAGAAATAAAACATAATTATCTGAGAAATACTATTAGGCAAATGATGTGGGTAGTTTATTAAGGTAAATACCATGGAAAATTTACTTACGTGTTCATAATACGGATAATTGACCAAGAATTTCCTTGTGGTAAAATCTGTATTTGAATATGAGCTATAAAGTTTGTATAAAGAACAGACTCCGAACATTTTAGTGAGACATTCATTGATTTTTATTCACACATCGTTTAAAACAGAAACAAAACTTCTTTAATTTGTAGTAACCAGAGGAAAGATTTCTTTTTATTACTTATAATGAATCTGAAATTCAAAAACTTCTTCCATAAATCTCACGATCCTTTATCGTCTTCTAACACGTGTTAGCCCTCACGCAAATTAATTTATCACTCTCGAAGACAATAAAAATCCATTCGCACGATTCAGAAGATAAATCGTAATGTATCTCGCATTACAGTCCGATTCTCAATAAGCGAACTTTTATTGGCTACGAACACGTAACAAGCGGAAGGTGTGCTCTGAGCTATGACTCGTTTAGCTTCTATGTAAATCCCTTGTTGTCGACACTTGACTGTCGCCTTCGCTTTCTCAAAGGTGCTCCAAACAGGCTTTTGGCTTCCTTCTCGACTCGGCGGACGCGTGTGTGCCTTCTGCTTGACAAGAAATGAGCTCGCATTACGTCAGATAAGATGCATCGCGAGGCGAAGCGGTGGCCTTTCTCCACTCCCCCCACCACCCCCTTCCACCAACAAGCCCCTCGTGGAGTTATTCACGAAACTGGTAGGTCTCGTGTCGCTGCATTGTCACGCAGGGATGATTCCGACCGCTGACTCAATTTCAGAGAGGGATCTTGTGGAGTTAGCCGGTTTAGAGTGTTAGTAATGGAGTGGGGTGGTGTTAAGGATGTTCTGACGCCACATTTGAGTGACATAATTGAGGGCTCGGAATGATCGATAATGTATTTCTTATGTTCGATCTCTCCACACCGCTTTGGTTAGCTGGCTAGATTAAATAATGAACTGCGATTAGTGAATGATTATTAGCCTACGGAGACGGAAAAAAATAGAAAAAATCGTATTAAATAATGGCGTGTGGGATATAGTAGGGGGTTGGATAATAAATATATTTTTGATAAAAGAAGATTAGAACTAATCAAATTCATCTACACCTGATTTGCAATTTTCGAATCTACATAACATTGAAATCTTACGACATGAATTTTTAAAAAAATTATACTTTCGCTTGCTTTTGATTGGCGAGAGAAGTAATAGTAATTGCTATTCAGGTTTCCCCCTATTGAGGATAACTATCCAAAAGAAAAAAGAGCATAAACATAAATGCAATAAATGTTAATCAATTCTCATTCTTATCCTTTAATTAGAATTTAGCTATAAATAGCGTTGTAAGCTATGGCAAAAAATCGTTGCTTCTTTAGAAAAGATTAGATAAGGATGAAATTAGAGAATCTAGATACCTTTTTCAAGACTCTTTATAATTGACAGAATTTTTTTATTATTTTATGACACTTAACTTTAATTACGTATACATTTTAATTATTAATTATACTGTGAAAGTCTCTCTTAGATATGTTTAGTTGATGAAAAATCATCTATTTATATCCCCCGCAAGTGAAAATGTTTCCGTAGAAGGATATAATTAATAACAGGAAAAACGAGCAAGTCTACACCGCCCGAAATTAATCCACAACAGGCCCCAGTCTTTTAGCTGAAGAAAAGCAACGGAGATACATAAACTGATAAGCATGAAATATTTAGATACTCAGGTGTATTTCTTTAGTCTCCCCTTTGAACTTTATTCCTGATACAGATGACGATTTCAAAGGCAGTGGCAGCGTTGCTATCGGCAGTAAGTTTGCTTTCCTAGGAAGCGCGACCCTAGGGCTATTAATTCGAGCACTGATAAGTTTCCACAGTACCACTGAGACCCTTGTTGGAGGGGGGCAACGAGTGGGGTGAGGTGGGGGTGAGAAGAGGGAGGGAGTCGTTGTGGGCATGTCGTGGCTTTGCGTGCACTACTCAAGGGACCGAGCATTAAATTCTATATTTTACACAGCGCACACATTTATTGTACCAACTCGGTAATTTTATCCTTGTTAGAGTGCCTATCTCACGGTCTAACACTCGCATTTGCCAGCGGGGATTTAATTAAGTTTTGCCGCAAAAGACGCTCTCCCGTGGAGAAACTTGTTCGGGAACACCCTTGTACCACCACCCCTTTTTGTACTACCACCCCTACAGCGCTTTCAACCCATCTCTACCTCTAAAGTCGCCGCTTTGTGTCTTGAACCCGCCGGAAATGTTTTGTGAGTTCATGGCAAGTCAAACAGTTACTACCTTACTCCTCCCACAACCCTCTTCCAAAAGTGTGTACCACTATCTTGTACCCATACCAATGGTATGTGTCCAATACTGTATGGGTATTCTTACTAATCAAACAGAGATAGACCTTTCAACCTCTGTCATGGTTGGTGAACATAACACAACGCATATTTACAACAAACATTGTATTTTTTTAAATATGTCATTGCAAATTCCTTATTGTAATAAAAATCTGACTTTTCTGATTCAAAAACTAAAACTGAATCGAAAATTCCAACAGCAGTCATGTGAATAACCACCCCCACTTCTGCACAGCCTGAAGCAACCCTATTCCCCACAGCATGTCCCCATCACCCCCACTCCACCCTGTCTCCGACACCGTCTCGCAGCCGCTTTCCGGAGAACAAAGCGCCATGTTACAGGTGCAATAAAAGTTAGTAAAGCTGTAAACGTGTTGGCTGGCTCTTTATATATTTCATTTGAACAGCGATACGATCCCAGCGATGGATGTCGACTGAACACGGCGTGCACGCACACTCGCCCCTGACGCTGGAGGCGCTAGTGGGCAAACGCTCGTCGGGCTGCAGTCGTGTCGCTGGATGCGCTCCAGGATGCATTGATGCTGAACATTCGGTTTTGGCGTGTTTACATATTGTTTCATTTTGACATTTCTTGTAAGACATCAGTGAACGACATTTCCAATTTATTTAACTTAATTTCTTCAATTTTATTGTAATAGGGTGAGAGCAATATTCTTTAAATATTATACTTGGATATTCCTTTGTAGGAGCTATTTCATTTTGATCCTAGCATAAACAGGAATAATTCCCTTTGAAATGGAGGACAGTATATCTCGTAGTTGGCATCCGCGATGTAACTTGAAACTTCGACACTGTTTCGAGAATATTCGGAAGCTCTACCAAGTCAGTGGTCCATTCACACCGCGTCGCATTTGGTAGTAGCTCATTCAGTTAGTGAAATCGAAGTAATTTCCCCAATGTACCCACGTGTATGTTTGTCACGCTTTGCTTACCGTATTCCCTTTACTCTGCTTGACTCATTACTACTGATAATTTCTAAAACGGGTAACTGACCTTAAATGTTTCTTTTCTCTTCAAAACTAAACATGTAAATTGATTGAAGTATATTTTCGAAAATTAAGAATTAAATTTTATATATTTGAATTTTCTTTTATGTTTAATACATTTTTGTGATTCTTTATTACATTCTCATGTTTTATCCATTATGAAACAATTCTATAACCTCTAAGGAATTAATTGTTATAAAGTAATGAAAATGTCATATTCAATTTATTTCAAGGTATTCTCAAAGTTTTTTGACATGCATTCACTTTTTCGAGCTTTAATTCTTCCTTTAACATTATAACTATGACATCATCAACAAATTTACGAAGATTATACATGATTACTCGTACACCATTAGTCTACCAATATGACATTCGTACAAGACATGATTTTTTGCTAAACCATGTACGACCTGCTCTAAGATGGCTCTCATTTATTTATTTTTTTGAAATTGGAAAGGGGCACCCTTCCGTTTTGTTTTGTTCGAAAAGAAGATTTCCACAAAAGTGGGAGGTCTCCCCGTCTAATTTTGTTTTGTTCGAAAATAAGACTTACATAAAAAGTTCAGATAAATAAAAAAATTTAGTGGTCATTACCAAGAAAATTTTGGACGAAGTACTCTTTAATTTTGTCTTATGCTTTAAAATACACTTTCATAAATATTTTCAACTGTTTAATATACGAATATTTTTAGAGGTCGCTACCAAGCTTCAAAATATTGAAATTTTAATGATTGAAATCAACCCCTAAAATATATTTTTTTAATTTCATTTTTTTGGAAGTCTATTTTTGAACAAATCAAAATGGGAGGGTACCCTGTCCTAATTTAAAAAATTGGCTTTTTGAGAACCAACCTAACCAGCACCTAGGTATATTTGCTGTACGCGACGAGAATGGATTTATCTCATTTAACACAGCCCTTTAATACCTGTTATTGAGTATCTTGTCCTGTGATTGAAACACAGCACTCGCATTTATTTGACGGGTCGCAGTGATGCCTATCTGGTTTCCCGTAATTTCTCCCAGTGCAAAGAAATACTACGATTGTAGTCACTTTTTTGCGCGTGTGAGTCATCCACAGATGATTGCGGTCTGATCGTTGTCACCTGTAGCGTAGCGACTGAGCGACACGAGTGAGGCGGATCTTTGCTTCGCATCGGAGGAGCCTGTGGTCCAACCAGGCATTTCCAATCGCGCCTCCTCGTTAGTACAGGATGCTGGGCCAAGGGGCGTTTCCGTCGCTCCAGAAGGGCGAAGAGAAGAGAGTCAGGTGATGGTTCAGTGCCTTCGCTGAGGACAATAGCGTCTGCGGCGTGGATCGGCTCCGGAGCAAAGTGGAGCAGGAGTATTCTTATCCTGAGGAGTAGCGTATTGTTCGTGAGTTTATAAGGGGAGAAATATATTATTTTTGTGAACTTTCCAAAAAACATATTACCCTAAAATTATTATTAGCCTGGCATTTTGCGAAATCCCTCAGTATTATTATCAACCTAACGATGACCACCTTTGTAGTAAAAAAATATTTTTGTTTTAACAATAAAAGTACTACTACTATACCATATCTTTTCCAGTATTTTATTAAATACATTTCATTCAAGAACAAATTTCTTATTAGCCCGCTATGTGGAATATTTATTTCTTCTTCAATATCTAGTCTGACTCCCAGGCCTATTGAACCTGTTGTCACTGTGACAGTATTGGACATCAAAGCAGTCAGTATACTTACAAAAGGATATTCTTAAAATAAAACAGGTAACTTTGACCAAAGGTAATGATAATGCTGTCATGATACAAAAATGTCAAAATAAAATATTCTGTACTCCATAAAAGCAAAATAATTTTCTTTATTAAGTGAATAATCTCCCCCAAACTCATAATTTTTACAGTATTCCTACATACTCAATAGAAACAATTTTTTTATTTTAAAAAAGTTCCTAAAGTTACAAATGAACGAAAAACACTTTGCGTTTGTTTTATACGGGAACATTTTACTTTTCTTTTATATGATTCTTAAGATACTCTCTCCATTTTCAGTATTTGTGTATATTTTATTCTGTACAATGCTAATTTGACCGGGCTATTCTAAGGTCAAAATTTCTGCCCAAGGCCCTACAAATTTGCTTAAATGTATGTGACCGAGTTCATTATCTGAAGCTTAAGGTGTGAGATTAATTCATCTGTTTGAGAAGCGGAACGAAAGCTGTGCAGAATTATGTGACATATGCCAGGTAACATTTCTTAATATTGAGAGATGAGATTAATTGTTGAAAATGTGAGTACACTTGAGGCAACGTGAAAATGTATGGAAATTATAGATCTGGATTGATAACGAATATTTGTCCAATGAATGATAACATTGCCGTTACATTATTATATGAAAACCCCCGCTCACGATTTTATAACGCACTTCCTTATTTTCAAATCTTATCAACCAATTCATCCAATGAAAATATTTTTGATGTATCTGCGATATATTTATCACACAATGTCGTATGACATACGTAAATGTTCTCTTGTAGACATGCCAAATCATATAGATAAACAAAGAAAATATATTTATATCATATCAGCATAATAAGGCGAGAGCTTTCGAGCAACAACCTTTATCACAAGAAGATCGTACTTAACCGACCATAACAGTAATATCGTCTGGCATTCGAAATCGAGAATCGTAACCCCTTACGCATCAAGAATCTCATTTACATTTAGGAAGAACATCGAACTACGCTGTTGCGATGTATGTGCCGTGGTAATTTACGTCTTCATCGGACACAAAAGATGATAGCTGATAAAGGACTACTGTTCGTCGTTTCAAAAATTGAAATTAATACTTTGTTATAAAGGTAAAAACCATCTTCAGGGACGTTGAAGAGGTATAATAATTTTCTAAATAAAAACAAGAAAAATTGTTGTACAATTTAGAAGCAATACAGAATATTTATTTGCGGGGTAATACTTAATATTATACTATGGAATTTCTATTAAGATGTCGTATTCTCTCATTAATGTTTTAAATTTTTCTTTTGTAAATATTTTCAGCAAGAGCAAGAGAAAAAATTTTAGTGACCATATTGATTATAGAAAAAAAATGAATAATATTTTTCACTATAAAATAGTAAGAGGTGTAATATCTATTAAAAGAATCTTGAACATGTGTTTTTAACGCTTAGTAGATAATGCCTGGATGAGAAGCACTTCGTCTCGGTGTATTCAATTTTCAGTTTGATGTACGAAATTTGATGAAAATTTTATTAGGAATTGTGAGAATGAAATGCTATTTCATGAGATAGGTATTAAAAATCTGGTTACTATTCTGTAGGTGGTTAGGAAGGTAAGGTTGTTGATTTGATAGAATTGATTCAGTGACTGAATTAAACAGTCGTTATTTCCGTAGTAAAGTTTATGACCTGATAACATTCACGCAAGTACATAGTTAATGACCTGTTAAACGTAGGGTAGATCTGTGCAAAACGTTGCGTTGAAAATATACAGAATATAATTAGCATTAATTTTTAGAAGACGTTACCGTAATGCAGCATGATTTTGATAAAACAATTCATTTACTTCTGTACAATATACTTCCACCAACAATCCCTTTGTGTGTAAACAGTGGAATCAACATGAGTGTGATCTGAGTTGGTGCAGCAGCCACCGCCGTCATCGCCGCCGCTGCGCCCATTGGTCCTTATCGATTGGAGAGCTCGGTAGAACGTCCGCGACCAATTCAATCAGAGCTCGCATCACACAGTCCCCAGCGCCGCGAGCGAGGGTCGGAGTCCGCTCAGAGGGCGCATGCGTCGACGGAGAGGATTACGCCGGTGGCAGCGATCGGCCAGCTTCTGCAGCTACCGACCAAGAGACATGCAGGACAAGATGGATGATGACTTGACTTCGCTACTCTATTTCTCACTACATAAGCGGCGTTTCTCAACTATTGAGAAGAGAGAGAGATTTTGGAAGAAATTAAAACAATCGAAACTTATTAGTATGAAGGATATAAGTAAATTAATGGATCAGTAAAAATTCTTTCTTGACCACGTATTTCTATAAGGATATTATTTCTTGAGTTTAGGTCATAAATTCGTCATTCATCACATCGCCAATCTTTCGACTTCTATTCAATCATGATCCCTCTTTGCAACCATAAATAAACCTTTTCCAGTACACTACTCTACTATATCATATTGTTTTGAGATGAACTTAAGTGGTTTATATTAGACATATTTTTATATTACGACACAGAAATATGGATTATAAGAGACGAAGACAAGACACAATGATACACTAGCAATGGACTAGTAGATGTGAGCCAGCCTTCTCGAACAAGGAACGGGTTATACCGAGAGATGCAGTAAATGGAAAAGAAACTAAAGGAAAGTAATATAAAATGAACTGTATAAGACGCAGTTGTAGACCAGGCAATCTATATCAACCGGGGAAGAATGATATAAGAAATGTATTGAACAATGTTAAAGCTATTATTCCTAAATAAATAAATGAAAATAGTAATAATGATATTAGGAATTAGACAAACACTCGCTGACTCATCAACGCAGAGAAAATATGAGAGATTAAATTTGAAATTTTAATAGGTTGTTGCTTTTATAATGCTTTGACTGACTAGGAAAGGACAATTGGAATTCCTACATCAAAGGGATGAATGTAATTTTTCGGATTTTAATTATTTTTACTTACGCTTACAAACTAATTGGGATTGTGGGTCAGTTTTCATTTTTCAACATTGATAGTTTTAATGTGCAGAAATGGGACGAATAAGAGTACAAATTTTTGTACGTCGACCTGTATTACTTACATATGAATCTAATCAGAAAGGAAGCTATAAAAGATAAAAATTTGAAATTTTAATGAGATGTTGTTCATATATTAGAGAGACTCACTAATGATGGAATTTTGGAAATTCCAATTTAAAGGGTTGAAATAAAGTAAAATGTGGTGTCTCGCATTTTTGCTCATTATCACAAATTGATTATATTACGGGTTTCTGTACGTGAACGTGCAATATTGTCTACAGTAAATTATTAGAAAATTATAAATCGTATCGAAATAACGGAAACTGCCGTGCAAAGTGGGCAGGGTCGTTTAGTATTTAAATAATCGTAGAAGGGAATAGGTGATGTGGAAATTTTTATACATATCTATTACATCAGAAATATCGTATTCGGTTTTATCATCCGTTATGAATAAAAACACTAAAGGAATGTTGAACAGTTTCTTGAATCATAACCCATTGGTTAATCATCGAATTGTATCTAATGTATGAAAGAGTATATTCTAAAAGATTGGACAGTATCTGATCGAATAATAAAACGATGTTAAAGCAGTAAGTCGTAAAGAAACGGTTGTACGGTCTTGACGAAAACTGCGATTAATTACAGATCCAAAGTGTAATTGTATGTAATGTAGAATATTGCTGTGTGTTGTTTTTCAATTTAAATATTCTGATATTACTACTTTTGAGCACTCATGGTATACAAATGTACCAACATTTCAATCGGTTTACGTGCAGAGCATTCTAAATTGATCGATAAATAACATAATAAGAATTTATTTTCTTTAATATTATTTCAATGAGTGGTTGGATGGGAAACGTAACAATTAATATAGACAAAACGTAGATAAAGGAAAGTACATCGTAATTAAATAATTGTGGATAATTCCACAAGTTGTTGATGAACAACTATGACTGTTCAAAATATCGTGTGAATAATTCACTTGTCTACTTTAACAAATTATTTTATAATTAGGAAACAGGATTATGGATGAAGACGTAAAAATATGTCTACGTCAAATTATTTTATTGTGTCTCTTAATTTTTTAAAATTTCTTTAAAAGTAAGACAACGAAACGCACGTTTCAAGGAACTAATTAACATTAGACATTTCGTTTTTCATTATTTTAGTCTCACTGTAGACGTTACACGATAGCAGGTCGATCAATGGTGAACATGAACTTTGTATAGGCATGCATCGCGCTGAAAAGTTTTGAGTCATCCTATACGTTCGAATGAAAATGGTTAATATGAGTGCTTTAATCGATTTGGGAGGGAATGCTGATTTGCAGGGGATGGACAGTAATCAACATCCTTGACGTGTGAATATGGATGGAAAGTCGATGTGTTAAAGGGAAAGGATGAACACGTCGAGGAAACTGAATTATTTATGGATTGCTTGCGGGAAGAATTTCGAAATGAATGTGAGAAAATATTACTGTTGCGCGTTTGTTTCCCAAAATAAATGTTTTTTCTTTCTTTTTGACGATGTTCCTTTCCAATTTAATTTCGTGATGAAAAATTCGTTTTGTTACACTAAATTTTTCAGACTTTTTATGACTTTTGACTTGATAAATGCAATATCTCATATGTTCGTTAATTCAACTTTAGGTGAACAAACATTCTTATTTTCCTAGAAAAGTACCTACTGCCTAAAAGAATTAAAACTGTTTTTTATTGCACATGAGTGCGTAAATGAGATTATGAGGGAAT
The DNA here is from genome assembly GCA_002313205.1 of Laupala kohalensis. NCBI lineage: Eukaryota > Metazoa > Arthropoda > Insecta > Orthoptera > Trigonidiidae > Laupala > Laupala kohalensis. Next base: position 189,431 of record NNCF01126219.1, on the reverse strand, counting down.
GATTGTTTTGAACTCAATGTTTTCTTTTTGTAAAATAGACAAATTTTAGTTTCGCCGAAAAAGTTTTGGACTAAATAGTTCTTCATTAATTAATTAAGTGGTTGTGCACTTGAAATCTCCATTCCACAAAATCTTCGAACGTATGAATTCTTAAACCGCATATATTATCTGTCGATGCCCTGCATTACGGCATACTTACGAATATCGAATTAGTTGTTAAAAGCTGTGAAGTGTGCGAGTGTTATGGACAGGAGACGATCTGTAACAATAACCTGCAACTTGCAAGACGTATCCTCTCCAAGTCTATAACACGAACAATCTTGGTTTGTTTGTCACGATGTTCCAAGAGTGAATTCATGTACTGCTTTCCTACCCCTAAAGGAGAATCGCTCCTCGGGGAGAAACTTCGGAGAACACGCAAATCTGGAAAGGCGAAAGTGATGTGAAGGGAGAAACCAAAGTGCGGAACCGTAGAGGGGGAGCATCGGGTCGTGTTTTTAAGCTGTGAATTGACGCCAATGCGGTAAAAAAGAGACGTTCAATAGGAGATACTGAAATACTACCTTTAGATGCACTCTCTTGGATTCAGATGTCGTACATTTATTTATTTATTTATCTATTTATATTTCATACATGGAATCTCCCAATTTACGAAGTTTGATAAAAGTGATGCATATAAGATACTACATATATTTGTGATTTGCCAGTGAAAGAATAGGTATTTCAATTTGTTGTTAGACTTTTTCTGCGCCTTTTATCAAAACAACGAACTACTCTTCATTAAAGAATTAAAGTTAAAGAATTAAAGTAAAAATTACACTTTTGCACTAACTTTCTGAAAAATAATCCGAGGTCTATTATCGTTGAGAATTATACTCACGTATTGAAAATTACGGGAACTTTCACAAGAAATACTAACGTTTAAAGGAAACAGGTAAATTGGTGTATGTACATTTGAGTATCTCAGTTCTTCCATGACCCCTTTTGAAGTGGATGACTATTTAATTATGTATTTGATATAATTCATTTGGAGATGAATAAAATTACACACTAAAAAGATTGTTCAGAAGTATAATGATCTTAGTTATTTAATTTCAGTCTCATTTCAAAAATTAGTTTCTCTAAATGCATTTGAGAGAGATCAGATAAATTACTTCTCTTTTAAAATTAACTTTTGAAAAAGTAACTGTTTTGAAAGAGCTCATCAAGTGGTTTAGACTGCTTCTGATTCTCATTAATGTTAATTTGAAACCTTGATTTGAACTTTTCTACACTCCTTAATGAAATATAAGGTCTGCATAAATCGTACTCCAAGCTATTTTGCAAAGAATAGGAAAGCTGAGAAACTTCTCATGATACTCATATTATATTAAACAACATAGTATCATCATATGAAAACTTTTTTAAATATATTACCAATACAGTTACGGACCGAAAGCTATTATTAATTGAACTAGTTGCGATGTTGACGAGATCAGTGATAATCGATATCCGTATAATAATCTGAATTGTTTAGAGTTTTGCAGAACAACTTTTATAAGAGTTTTTTTAGACATGAATTGTCGTGTATATTAGTATTCACGGATGATACGTGTTCGTCAAGTGCATCGTAAATACATTTTTTTCCTGTCATACGTAATGAGAGAAGTCATAGACTTTGTAGAAACAAAAATACTTTCCTTGAATGTTATCTACGATATGTAGAAAGCTAATAAACTTAGCAATTTTATAACATTGCTCTATGTCTCGTAAGGACCTTCTCGTAAGAATCTCGCTTAAAAGATACCCTCACTTCTGCCAGTAAAAGACTAGCGCGCCGCGCTTCATCTCAGCTCTATTGGGAATCGTATTGGAGGCAGAGGGGACTCCCCGCCAGAGTGGTAACTGCGGGACAGATGTAGCCCATTACGCGTTCCTCACCCTAAGCGACATCTGTCGGGGGACTTTGTCTGCAGGTGGAGGGTGCTGTGCTGCGGGTTGCCACATCCCCAGGGGACGTATCTCAAGCGAAGGACACTGCTCCGTCTTCTGGTTTGCAGTTATTTTCTTCTCTGATCGTTACATAACTACAGTAGAGAGTATAAATTGCTATTGAAATTTGGCCATTCTTCGTGTATTTACGACTTCCATAAGAAGTTTTGCCGTGATGCAACATCTTGTATGTATTTAAGAAGTATTGTTTCGTTGATAATCCACAAAAAAAGCAATAAATTCATTCTGCGATATTTTTTGTTTAAAAAATTTACCCCTATTACTGAAAATTACCTCACGAAATAATTTATGTTCACAAAATATATTTTTTAAGAAAAAATGTTTTTATCTACATTGAAAATATACTCTTTTTTTACTGAATTAATTTGTATTCCTTATTTTCTTAAAACACACAGAAAGTAGACAAGAATGATTTAACCTCTGTATTTTACGATAGTGTAACTTTCTCAGAAGTGAAGTTACCCCCCAAAAAATTATAATATCCTCTAAATTTTTATTTCCTTGTATACTGTCTTACCTTGTATACTATGTTAATAAAATCTTATTTCTATTGCAGGATTCGCAAACTGATTCTGAGAACTGGTTGGAATGAATTGTGCGGTAAGTTCCTCCTTTCATATATATCCGAAGGACATGATCATAATTGAAGTATTTTTTTACGAATTTAATTTCTTTCCAAACTGTGCCACGAAGTGAACTTTATACATCACTCTTCTGTATGCACATTGGTTTAAAAAAAATATAATCCCAAATGTTTGTGTTTAAGATTACCAGGTATCATGGTTTATAAGCAAATCTCTTATGGGCAATTTCCTTATCTTTGAATTCTCACTATACTTCAGATTTTTACTCTCAAATTTCACAACTTTGGCATTAGAATTACTTTCAGTATTGCAATGTATCCGTCACACATTTTGTGATACAAAATCGATCGACAAATATTAAATTACTTCTGTATCAAATATACACCAACAAACCTGAAAATCTTTTGCGGGAAAATTATTCCCACGAAACACAGATATAAATCTATCTGTAACGAATTAAAGTGTAACGTGTCATTTTTTGCTCTCTTTCATTTAGTCACCCGAGGTGATAGTAAAGTAGAAATTGATCACATCGCGTCGAGTTCCACGGAACCGCTCAATATCGTAAGTTTATGAGCTCGCACGTGGAAGCATGCGAGCGAAGCTCATTCGATGTTATCGTGTCGCGTCATATGAATGAATCAATTGTGCCTACGAATTACCACATTAGAGACGCTCCGCCCATATCACTCGCCTCGCCATTGGGGGCAAGGAGGGTGGGAGATCACAACATTCTCCTCCTACACGCAATGATCGTTCACGCCCCGCCCCTTTCCAACACCGACCTCAATGTCGAAGCCTCCGAGGGGACTGTCGATAGAGTTAATGCTAGTGACACGTTAGATATTTAGGAAGTTTTAACGATTCTAATTGTTACCATTCTTTTCTCCCTTAAAATATAATATATTTATTGTACTCATTAAAATCAGAAATATTGTTTCATCGTATTGAACTGATATTTTTTCCAGTTCAATTTTCTTTTTACCTCCTGTATTGTGAGGGAAAGGATTTTCAGCTACAATTCACAAAAGTTCACATGATAAAGTTGTTCACATAATTTTGTGACCTGTAGCTGAGAAACCTTTCCCACTGGTATTTTATCGCTTGTTTTTCTACAATTTTTATTATTGGAATTTTGTGACTCGTTTCTAATTCTTTCTATACTTTTCAAATCAATCTATTCATTCTATTATGAGAATGTAAGTTAAGGGTATTTATTTTTCCATTTCTTTAACTGTAAAATCAACATGTTGCCTGGATTTTATTTAAACAGTCCCGTCGTACCAAGGCCATAGATAGATAAGGTTCTAACAAACTTTGAAGAGCTCGCTTTGCCGACAACGGTGAGCATCAATAGGACTAGATTGCAATCATGTGACTCAGAGCGTCCACATAGATGCTAAGACTCATTTAGAACTACAGTATTTCGACTTTTCGTTCACCTCTCAGAACAAATCATTCTTCAATCCTTCATTGTTATCTGACTAAGAGCATCAATATAGCTGTCGTTTCCCGAATCTTATGTATGAACGACATTGCGTCGTACAACATATGACGTTGTTTTTAAGACTTTAATTTTTATTACTACTTTGGTCCATTTCGCTAGCAGGCTACGTCTTTTAAAAACACCAAAAACTTCCCCTGTCACCGATCAACTCACTGCCACCTCGAGCACTGACTGAACCTTAATTCCTCTGGACATTGCCGCCTCGATCACCTTCTCTTCTGTTTCCATGCCACCACCAGTTTTCCGTCTCCGCCCCCGCCTCCGTCGCCGCTGACGACCCTCCGGTCTGCGTTGCGACGCTGCTGCATATTGATCGAGTAAGCCGTGAGCGGCAAAACGCCCCCGCCCCTGGCTGCGACGACGACGGCTACGACAGCAATGGGGGCGACGGCAATGGAGCGGGAGATGGTGGGGGCGTGAAGGTTTGCTGTACACGAGGATTGCTTCGCCACTGTTTGCCATCCGCACCTTATGGGTCGAATGGTTCTGTTTAACTAAGGAGATGAATTCGAAGTATGGTAAGCGAGTAGTATCAAGAATTTTTGTTATCTTAGGGGAAAATTATGTTCGAACGACGAGACAATAGAAAATATTAAACAGATCGGAAACCGATGCCTCTATGTACAAAAGATGATTAACCAGATTTTAATGTGACTACACATGTTTGTAACAAATTTTTATTATAGAAACTGTAGCGCTGAGGGTGTAATGTCTATCGAGCTTTTTGTAACGAAAGATACAATTTATCCAAATATACTCATATGCTACCCAGAAGTTGGGTGTTGAGCTTACAAATGAGATGCTCTCCAGATCTAGATCGTATTCATTCCATCGACATGGTAGTTATTTTAGTCCTCCTGACTGGTCTTGGGGATGGTTTTGTTTGTTGTGTTGGAAATAGATCCAGTATGGGTGACTGTTGAATCGTAATTTTTTTGCTATTGTAAAGAGACATTTGGTATCAGTGAGGCTGACACTTGAGAAGACGAAGCAGTTCTTGTTGTTGTTATTGTTGTGGCAATCTACGAAATAAATGTTGGAGAGAGAAGGCATACGTGTCGTTACGATTTCATGATAATTAAGAAGTGAGGTAGTCAAGGAAAAGTGTAGAAGTTAGCGTGTAACAATAATGATTAACTGTAATTATGCATTGTTTGGTGTTGGGCAGAGAAGCAGTACAGCTCTTCAAAATAAACTTAGCACACGTTCCTGGTTACATATTCAGATCTTGCAAGTTAGCTGTTTTCTTCTTTCGTCTATTTAAGGGAAAAATGATGTACTTTTACAACGGAGAAATATTTAAAAACAAAGATTGAGATAGCTTGGTACTTCTTCCGTATTGAATGCAATGCGAGCAGATAATATAATAAATTGCATATTATAGCCTAAATAGTTAATATTCTTCATGTGAAAATTTCCTCATTCATTTGCTACGAAACCTGTTATTTCAAAACCATATAAGGGCTTATACGTTTGAATGTTTTTTCTCTTTATAATCCCAAAAGGAAATTTGTCGAATAAGAAATGAAAATTGTCATTAATTTCCGTAACGTGGGGATCTCATCCCTGGGTCGAATCATGTAGTTTTGACGAAAGATAACAAGCATGTACAAAATTATCTTATAACTGGTACATTCCCGCGTAAATTGAAAATTAGCAGAAGAAGATCGTATTAATTGACCACTTTCATCCGCTTCATTAAACAATGAGGAGGAGCCAATTTAATTATAATTTGTAATGGAGTTTATAGTAAAGAAAACAGGTTTTGCAAATTATAAAAGCAGTGCCTAATAAGGCCATAAGATTGTAAGACCAGGGTAATTGATTTTCATGGTTTCTGGTAGCTCCGCCCGATGTTTTCAATAACCTGTTTTGTTCATCATGATAGGGCCTTCTGCATTTCAGAGCGTTGTGGTCGAAGTAGCTAGAATCTCCTCATAAACATGAGAGACAGTAGGTTCATATGGATATTGATATAAAATCTTTCATGATATTTTCTTATTAGTCCAATGTAATTCCTTGGGTTCGTATGTGATTAAAAGCATCCTTATTTTCCTTGGTACCGGAAAATTTCACTTGAATAGGAAACAAAGTTTTCCCAATCATAAACTAGGACTGAGAAAAGTACAATATTCCATATCCATCTCATGTTTGAACATTTCAACATGTATTAGCATTCACTTCGTTTCAGACGTCTTCATTCAACCTCATCAACCAGTTCAGGACTTCTTGGCCAGTACCAGTCTTTCAATATAAACAACGTTTTCAACCTCTTTCTGTATTATCTGCTCCCGCATAAGTTGCTTCCAAAGAAAAGAAAATTCATAACTTAAATACAAAGTTTAATGATTGCTATCATGGAATTCAAATCCAAGAAAGAGTTAAGAAATATTTATTTTTAACGTTTTTTACCTAAATGTTAAGTTTCATAAACAAGTAAACTAGTTCTAGAAACATTTGGTGTTTAATAATGTAATGTCGGAGCTCTTGAAAACGATTAGTGGTCCTAAAGGAAAAATATCGGAGATAGCTATCAGTTGTTTTCGTTGTTGTAGTGTTAATAAATGAAATGAAATGTCATAACGATACGAAATTTCTCTCTGTTTGTGGGAACACATTTATTGAACTAGATAACATTACCATGAAAAATGAATTTTACAGAAATTGCGGAACGCAACGTGAAATCGTATTGGTATAAAGGGAATTAAATTGGAGGCAATTCAGAGGCACGCAAGCAAACGAGTGCATTGAGAAGAAAATAAAAACAAAATCATCTTCCGAACGTATAAAACTCAAGAAATAAGTGCCAGATGTGATTAACGATTGTTGGTAAATACGGAAAATCGGAAGCGTTATCTCTTGAGAATCGACCTCCGTAACTGTACGAACGCATATTGTATCAGCACAAGCGAGTACACTAATGTTCCGAATTTATGAACAGTCGTTTAAAAACACTGCTTCAATAATTGAAAGGTTGATAACGATATATAAAGTTAATTACAAATGTAACTGTTACAAAACCTTAATACGAAACAGTCGACTACGTCGAGCCATAAATTCATTCCGTTTAATTTCTTTTCGCTGTGAAAATTATGCAATCTAATTGGTTATCAGAGCAGTCAGCAACGATGGGATGTGTTAGTACTAACAATAGACACGCCGACAATATAAAATGTAATATCCGCTGCTACGAACTAATTTAAACTCGCAAGTAAAGTTGTTAATTACTTCGCAGCTCCGAACAACAGCGCAGATGAAGTAATTAATAGGTAATTATAACAGTAATGGATGGGTTTGCCAATTGTTTCATATTCGACGGCGTTTCGCAAACTGCACAATCTCTGCCCCTGTTCTGTGGCTGTGGACGAAGGAAGAGGGGAGGGGGAGAGAAAGACGAGCCCACGGTTTGCCGCTCGTTAATTAGGCAGAAAATAATGAACTTTTTTCTGAAGTTAATAAGTGTTTTTAAATTACTCATTAACTGCGCTGACTACGTCTAGAAATGATAGAACAAAACACGTTTGCATTTCGTTCTTTCCCCCTTCAACTCGTTAACACGTGACTCTTTGGCTTGTTGGTTTCTCGTTGGAGACCTGAGGCTAAACTCTACAGCTCAGAGAGTTCTCGACCTCGTAATTGATAAGGTATTGAGGTTTTATCATCTTAGCTGCAGATTAATGATTTGATAATGCTGAAGAAAGATTTAAAAAATTCTAGGGAGGTTTTTGTTGAATGGGAAATAAATCGATTACCTGTTCTCTTCACGCCATCTTGTCTGATTTCGAATTAATATATTTCGTGTAAACGACTAAGCGCAAAAAAAAAAAATCTATGTGACACTTTTACGTACAGGTTTATGTAGGTACATATAAGGAAATAATCTACTACCTTGTACTATAGGCCATGAACTTAAAAAGAAGATTGTTTATTGATTTACTGTCATGACTTTATCGTTACATAAATATTAATTTTACAACCACTCTTCATAGAAAATTTAAAGCGTAACTACTTAATTGTGTTAATTTACTGTCCGATATTCTAAGTACTGCTCGCTCGGCAAGTGCACCAAGTCTGGGCGAGAGCTGATAATATTTTTTAGGTAGAAGGCTTCACTCTCAAAGCATGTTCAAGAATCATAACTTACTCTTAATGCGTGTATACATTACAGCGACAGGGCGAGGGAATGATAAAGACTAATACAGTTATTACCTGCGCTACAAAAAGTATGAATAAAATATACCACGGAACGCAGGTGATGTACTGTCTGCTTTCGTCTTGTGTAGGACGCCATTGCATTATTCCTAACAACTTTATTAATGATTTACCATGCGTTATTCAAGCCTCTTGTGTAGTAGCCATAAACCACACATTCAAGCAATTTTTTTTTCTCTTCAGTTCCGAGGTTACTGACATTTCTTTACACTACTATTAAAAAATCGAGAGTTACGATAAGAAATTTATTCATGTGACTTATTCTCGTATATGGCTCACTATGGGTAGTCGACATTCTTTCCGCGAATACAAATACGTATATTTTGTGCCTCGGCCACTTCATCTTTATTTTTATTTTTTCATCATCTATCGCCGCTTTCCCTTACATATAACGTCTTTTCAAAGTTATTACCCAGAAATTTAAAAATTTCCATTTCTTTTTATATGTATGATGAGACTGTCTGGGCGACGCTGGATTTCAGGGTCCGACGTGATCTTCTTCGGGGATGTCTTACTCGCATCGCCGTGACACAAGCTATTTTTCGCAGCCCTGGGCGTTGTTGCGACGTGAACTGTCAATCGTTCACAACTAAGTCATGAAGAATGTCACAACGTGGAAGCCGAAGCGTTAGATCCTCTACCAAAGATTCGGTGCGAACCGAACAACCGAGAGAAAATTGTTCATTACTCCAGCAACGAAACATTGCCACATTATTAGAATGAGTGACTGCTGCACGTAAGGGTATTGTTCCCGTGTAAGACGAAGAGCACAATGTAAATATTCCTGCAATTCGAAACCAGAATCTCAGACAAAAATGTCCTTTCAAATGGACTAATGGGTCACCAATGAAATTAATATGAGCGCCAGTTCTATCCATTTACGAAACTTTCAATTATGTTTATATTGAAACATATTTGTATTAAAACATTTATATCAAACTTTATATTGTTTGCATTAAAAACAGTCATTAGTACAGTAAATAAATAATCAAACAATTACTACCTTTGACAGACGAAGAATGTATATTTTGTGATTTAAAGCTCACAACGCATGTGGAAGTCGTCGTCAGGTGATACAAACACACAAACGTGACGTCAGGCGATATTATAACAAATAACAAAGATCGTGTCTTTAATAATTTTTTTAGTTTGATTAATAAATTTATAATAATAAATTTATTGTCAAAAAACAGTACAAACTGCGTATGACCACGTGGAGGACAATAAACTAATTCACTCTCCGGAAGCAAGTAAGGGACCATCCCATCAATTCCGATCAAAGGCCCTAAGGCAGGGGCGGATTCAAAAACTTAGCAGCGAGTATTAATACTAATAGAATGTCAATATGTTAGTAATTTTACGCAAGAAATTACATGTACAAGTTATTATCGAATGATAGATTATTCTGAGTATAGGATTTAAAAATCATAAGAGTTGAAAAAACACTAAATTCACGATTTATTGTTACAATAAACATGCCCCTAGACAAAGCCTAGAGAACCTGTATAAGAAATCCGCCTCTACCCGAAGGAAAAACGGAGAAAAACCCGGGCCAGGATGGGGCTACAGAATTAATGTACACAACCGTGCCAAAGTTGAGTACACATAAAACTAAATTAATATGAGCCATACGGCAACACAATCATGCAAGAAAATAGTTTTTGAAATTGTTATAAGTTATTTAAAAAGTGCTACAGCAATGGCGTGATAAAGTACAAGACGAATTTAACTTTTATTAAAATCAATAAATTCTTTTACAGTGTAGAAGCACTGGTGCAGGAGGTAGTTTTTAACCGCGGATTTGAAGATATTCAATTTCATAATGTCTTTTATATTCTTGGGCAGGGAATTATATAGAACGATTCCCGAATGATAAGGTCCTTTTTGGCAAAGAGTGGTTGACACTCTAGGGCGATGAATATTATTACTATTGCGAGTATTGTGTTCGTGAACGAGACTGTTTCGTATAAAGCAAGGGTGGCACTTCAGTAATTCGGTCTTAACAAACACGACCGTTTCATAAATATAAATGCAGGGAAGTGTTAAGATATTTAATTCCTTGAATAAAGGTTTACAAGAGTTTCGGGGGTGAGATTTACAAATTATTCGAACTATCCTCTTCTGAATTCTGAAAGTTTGAATACTCTGGCCGGAATTGCGCCTGAAGGTAATGCCGTAACGTAAATGTGAGTAAACGTTTGCAAAATATACGCAACGGGAAATACGTGGACTAACTGCGTTAACTAAGATTTGGAAAGCGTAAAACAATTTGCTTAATTGGGAATTAAGGTTGCCA
>NNCF01126219.1:123581-178756 GCA_002313205.1 Laupala kohalensis | reverse complement strand
AGTTTTTAATTGTGTTCCGTTTAAAGAAAAAGAAACCTGGGGTAAAGATTTTGTGATACTATTGTGAAATGACATAGACACTGTTTTGTCAGTGTTTACAATAAGACGATTGCATGGAACCAAGTCGAAAGGTTAGACAAAACTTTTTGAGCATTGGCGGGTTTACATTGTAAATTAGTGTCATCAGCAAAAAGAACCATTTTGCAATCTGATGTGGATGATGACATGTCGTTCACATACAATAAAAAGAGTATAGGGCCGAGAATTGATCCTTGGGGTACTCCGCAAGTAAGTGGCTTTGTTTCTGAAAGACAACGCTCAAGTATTTTATTTTTAGTATAGGATATTTCGACCTGTTGATATCTATCCTTTAAATAAGAAGTTAGCCATTGATGTGGAAGTCCACGAATGCCTAGAGAATGCTATTTGGATAGGAGAATACCGTGATCGATGACATCGAATGCTTTGGATAAGTCAAGAAAAACACCCTGAGGATTTTCTCCACTGTCTAGAGATGTGGTAACATCGATTAAGAAGGAAAATATGGCGCTTGTAGTGGAAAAGGATTTCCTAAAACCGTGTTGATCGTTAGAGAGCATGTTATTTTTTGATAAAATATCTAGAAGACGCTTATAGAACAATTTTTCTAGGATTTTTGAGAAAGTGTGTAGTAGAGATATTGGTGGGTAATTTCCAATATTAAGTTTGTTTCCTTTCTTGTGTAAAGGTTTCACTTTAACTCTCTTAAATATATTGGGAAACACCCCTTCCGATAAAGAACTATTAAAAATATTTATGAGTGGATTTAATATAGCGTGGGACGAAAATTTAACAATAAACTCAGGTATATCATCTATACCTGTTGAAAATTTGTTTTTTAATGAGCTGATGATTCCCATGACTTCAATGGCGTTAGTTTCGGAAGTGAACATAGAATTGGGTATGTGGGTGGATATAATTGCAGGATATGGATTTGGATATATTGAGTTCGTTATTTTACCAACTTCTGAGAAGTAAGAATTAAACAATCTTGCGATGTCCTGAGGATTTATACGATTTTGCCATCGTTTAGTAAAGAAACATTTTCTTTGCGATTTTCAGAAGTTGACGTGTAATTGTTAACAATATTTCACATGGCTTTAATCCGGTTGTTCGATTTTAGTATGTGCCTGTCGTTTTCCATAACTTTAGCTGCATAGACTACTTTTCGAAGAATAGTCTTATATTTACGAAAATAATTATGGAATTCGGATGGTTGGTTATAGCGTTTTGAAAGATAATATAAACGGCGTTTTCGTTTTTTGAAGAAATCCTTATCCCTTGGGTTATCCATCTATTGTATTTCTTTGTGTTAATTAACTTGCGTTTTATGGGTAAGCTAGAGTTGTAATGTTTTAGGAATATTGAGATAAATACATTGAATTTGTCGTCGGTGTTTTGGCAATTGTAAACATCTTCCTGTGTTTCTTCACGCAAATAATTTGTAAATATGGATTTATTTATTAGTGATAATGGATGTTAATTTTAGTAGGTTTATAACTGTAATTAATGAATTATGGTGTATTAAAAATGCAAATCATTTATTATTTCGTTTAAATCAAGAGAATGAATTTGATCTCTCATTTGAGTGGAGTTTCTAGTATTGTGAAAGTTTTCGTTGAATAACTCTCCTCATTGTCCAAAAAGGCTGGGTAAATTTCGAACTGTTTTTTCTATATTAAATATTTGATACGAGTAAATGTTTTTATATCAATTTCGTTAGTGATTCCATGGGAAATAACTTCGAGACCGTCTCTCCAGAGTCTTGATCCTAAAGAGTCCGTATCACTTTTTATTCAGTGGACCTCGCAAGGTCCAAATTATATTAGATTATTAATGGAAAATAGTTTATAAATTCGTAAAAATATCAGGACATTAGAAAACAGTCACCAGATCGCTCGTGCAATCTCAAACTCCTTGGGTTGTACTACTGGCATTACAAGTCATATTCTCTAATCAGTCACATGTTCCTGAGTTTTAAGGCAGCAAGGAACCATACAAGCTTCGGTGATAAAATACTGTAGTTGCTTCTCAATTGCATCGCACCTGGGGAACGAATCACCTGAGTCATCATTATCTCGCGAATGGCGAGAGTCGATTCTCACGCTAACAAGCGAACACTTTGATTAATCGTAAACGGCCCGCATGGGTTGTACCAAGCGGCGAACATCGTATGCTCTCTCACACTCTTACTCTCCCCAGATGGAGGGAAGCTACGTTTGAAAGTCAAATGAACGTAATAGTGTTTGCTTGCACACGAGATCCATGTGTGAGACACCATATGTGTGTGTGTGTGCTTTCTCGTGCCACGTGTGTGTGTGCGAAAATGTGCGAAGGATTTCGGGGTGAGATGCAAATGCTTTCAATGGCTCACACCTCACCGGCTCGTAAAGCGTATGATTGAGATGTTTGTTGCTGATAGAGATCTTTAAAAGTCGAACGTGGCAAATCAAATGAAGACGCCTGTCTTTGAAACAATGGGCAATAGCTTTAAAGCAACTCTCTTTTATTTATATTCTCTACCTTTGCTTATCTAACTCTTGCTGTTTTCATAACGAAGTGAAGTCAGATAATATTTTTAAGGTTGACGCTACTCTTTTGAGAACCAATCCATTTCGGGTGCTAATATTCATGCATTCATTAAACAAATAATCGAAGTGTTTGTTATCGAGAAAGCAAGAGGAGAAAATTATTCCGTTATAATATCTTACTTTCTATTACTATAGAATTAGATGGATTTAATTCTTTGTTTACAATCTATCTTTCTTACAAGTATTTCATATATTTTATCCTTCTATTTTAGTATCATATATCACAGGCATTAAATCTCTCAAAATTGTTGTTTGTAGATATCAATTTGTATACTTTTTTTAATCATTCCTATCCGTATCACAATGTAGTGGCTTTTCTCTTTATCTCGTATGCTCGATAACCATAAGACATTACATTTTCTATTGTTTCTTTCACAAACGCACAAAGTAGTATTTGTCTTTCCTATTGTGTCGAGATTTCTGTGTTCAGTTAATGTGTCGATGAATTTCTATATGGATTTAAACAATTTTGTTTTCTTCATATTTGGTATAAACCGGAATATTATTCTACCCAATATTGCATTAAACCAACCGAAGTGCCTTACTTCTATACTTTCTCCACCAATTTCTTGTTCCTTACGTAAAGTTATGTGTTCCATTAGTACGTGTTGCTCCCTCATTGTTAGGCAATTAGCTACATTTGAATATTTTCCAAATGTAAAAATATTATGACAAATTTAAGTGGAACAAATTGTATCTCTAGATATCCATTGTTTCCTGTGATCGGCGACATCGTATTCTCCAAAGCATGTCTGTATTTCTGGTTGCGTTTTACAAAGATTACGTGTAGCGAACGTTTAACTTTGAGTCATGTTCTCAATCTATCTAATATACTACTGTAAACTATATAATGAACTAGATCATTCTTTGTACATCTGTCTACATTATTACCTGCATTAAATTGTGGAATAAACGTTACGAACACAAATTATGCGGAGTTAAAAAATAAAATTAACTATTCAACATTTTGTCTTGTCTGCGTAAGATTTCGAGAAAAAAATGATTCCAAATTATTTTGTATGTCAGATCCATCTGTACAATGACCAAAATCAGCGAGGAAACGTATTTCATAATTTTCTTCTTTGCGTGTACTTCTGGTCTCCCACCTCCATGTCTCTTCCCCTCGGTTCCACATTCTCTCCGTTGTCGAGAGCTGTGAGTTCCACGTCCAACGAGCCATTTGCATATCACCTGAACTGGCGAATCCCATGTAAATTTCGCAATTGTTTAGCACACCACCGTCCGGGGAGGTTGCCGGAGTACAGCGAGGTATCCAACGAGGCTACACTGCTTACAAGGCCCGCTGTGGGATAGCATAAAGTTTACCTATTATTTAGGGTAGTGCCATAAAATTTAGCGCCGTAATTTCACTAGAGAGTTATAAATTTTGGTAGCTAATTATATTGTGATGTTGGGGTTAAATTGGGTGAGATGGAGTGAGGGGTTGAACCAGGGAAAGAGCAATGAATGAGCGAGGGGCGTGGTGAGTGGGTTGCACGTGGCGATCACCCCACACGAGGAATCGATACGAAAATCGATTGTTCGCAAATTTTCTGTCAGCGAGTGAGTAGCAATTTCACTTTTGGCTGGATGTTGTTTCGTGTAGAGAGATGATGGAATATTGTCCGTCGTGGGAGTTCCGATCTAATGTGTTGGTTAGGTGAGAAATTCCCACTTATGCGCAGACATGTTCGCGATTACCAGTTCACGCTCATTGGCCAATGCGGTCTCTCAATAACTTCAGTTTAGTTTTGTACCTTAACGCTTCTATAACAAGAACTACTTGGCTTTATACAGTCTCCTACAATTGAAAACAAATTATTCAGTTTATTTCTTTTTAACCATTTACTATCTCTGAAATTTCATGTATAGGACATATTATTAGAAATTCCCAGTGTTATATTCAGTACTACCAGACTTTCTTGTCCGTAACTAAAAACTTCAACTCTCCAAGAACAGGTCCAGAGAGTGCACCAGGGGTTCTGGTCTGTAACTATCCCGTAGTAATTCGATTCTTTATTGTATTCTAACTTTTATTACTTAAGTTACTTACTGTCGTATAGCCCATCTTTAATTACACTCTACTTCATATCATATAGAAATAAAAGCGAATTCCTGTACCATCAATATAAGCAAAATAACGTCAAGAATACATCAAAGTTTTTGAGGACTTTTCTTCTAAATTCTACATTTGTCGTGGAAACTGTGAGAAATATTGATGGAACACGAGAGCATTAAACAAATAAAAAACGTTGTGTTATACTGGAAAGATGATTAAACTGACGACGATGATTTTACTGATATTTCCGTCAGCGAACAGTATAGGTTAAAGAGAAAACAAATCCTGACGATAGGATTTATGTTGATTCATCGGTAGGTAGCGTAAAGTGAGGCAATTGCGTCGAAGAAAGAAATGATACAAAAGGCGACAGACAGTCAATACATGTGATATGACAAAATAATATGTTAAGTTTCGACTTTCGATAGTTTGTGTTGATCCATTTCCGGAGTGAACTAGAATCACTGATCTAGAAATAAGTTTCAAAAAACAAACAAAAGAGTGGTCTCTTTTTTTTAGAAAACAACCGGAAAATGTCGGACACAGCCAGTAAATTATTAAAAGAATAAATTACTGCTTGCAATCCTCATAATACAATTCACAAATGTACCGGTCGTTTTTTATGGAATTATGGTAGTTCTAGGTATGAGAAGAATACACTTCATAGATATTGATAATTTAATTTTTTGAGTTAATTTCTAGAATGAATAATAACTATAGGGAATTTGCAGAGGCTGAATCATGTGCAGCGCGAGCAGCGAGCCGAAAACGATTCAACCCTTCATTAAAATAAGTCGTTCTAATACTTTTATCCACCACCCACCTCCACTGCTGCCGCGGGATGTGGAAAGCGCGTGCGACCATAAAACTAGGTTGTAATCTGTTTTATGCCCCGCCAGAGCGAATACTAGCCCCGAGCAATATGCATACAAATAGTCCTTAATTGGTGCGTTCTGAATTATAATTCAACTGTGGACAAAGTATTATGCATTACATGTGTGACATAGCTCGGATTGTACCCTTGAAAATTACTATTTGCGACGTGAAATGTGGATCGAGTGTCCGGAGATTTACACGGAACCGAATCTACTGATCCTCACTTGATTTCAATTGATATACATGGGTATTGATTCCTAAGCCCTCGCGAACACGGATAACCAGCTAGAGCCTCTGCGTAATGGAATAAATTGAAAAATGTTGCTAAAGGTTAGTGAGAAAATGAAAACAAATTAATATTCTCCGAATCTGAATGGAATAATTGGAACATAAAGTGGCATAACAGATATTTAAACTATATTTCGGACGATTCTGGGTATTAACGTAGCGTATATAATAGTTAACACAAAGTCCTTGAAGTACATATTGTAAGTCTTGAAACCTCGGGGCTCAACTCTAAAGTGGGAACAAGAGATTTTAGAGTAGAATAGAGATTGGTTCACAGTATATCATTAAAACACTATATTTGAGATTATTTTCATTGCGACGTAATTCACGTATTCGATAGTACTTTTTAAATACTCCTGAAAATAAATTAGTACGACTTTATTAATTCAGTATGTAAATACGAGGAAACACTCTTCATTCACGAAGCTTGTGAAAATTGGTAGACAACCAGTTGTTCATTTCATGATTTCACAAAATATTACTTTGCTCTATTTAGAATCTCGCTTGTGATTTCAATGAGTGTTCGTTATATATTATTGAATATAATACCCATTATCTGAATAACATGATATGCTATAAGGTTTTCGAGGTAGATTTTGTCATGTAATAAATTCTTTCTGATCCTTTCATTGTTTCAATTTTGTTTAGAAACATTTTTCTGTTGTTGTTTATTTTGTATTACGACGTATTTATTCAGTTTCAATTTTTATTATTCATTTACATTTCGAATTTATTATTATTTTTTAATTATTTCATTTTGTATATTTGTGCAACCGTAAATCAAACATTGAATCTGAGATCCGTACTAACTCCTTGTTTACTGCTTGAAGTTCGTTCTAAAAAAAGAGGGAATAATCGTGTAATTTATAAATACATAATTATTCAGTTTTACCTATTTTTTGAGAGCAAATGTTTCGTCGTATTTTTTATCTTTTTTCTTTTATTACTTCACCCTTTTACTAACTCTTTTTTCCCTCTCTTTTACCTCGTATTCCTTCCATTCCTCCATCTATCGTTCCGCCTCATGTTTAAGAGCGTTGCCCTTCCATGCGAACTCCCTTCGCCGACCCTCGCTCGTTAATCCCAGACTCCTAATCACCCGTATTCGATACTCCCTTACCAACCAATTACATTGAAGGGCGAGGGGCGATTGGCCGGAGCCGCCTTCCCAGATTTTACGACTTTCGTTTGTGCAGTTGCTTCTCCGTGGAAAACAAAAGCTGTGACGAAAGAGACGGGATGAGTGCGTGTTCCAGCGATAACTCGGTTTCTTCAAAACATCGAATCAGGATGAACTAAGTGAAATGCCTTAGAAATGCAAGTACAGTACAACTCCAACTATCCGAACCTCAATCACCTGGATCTTCAAATTATCCGGATCGAATGAAAAAACAAACAATTGTTGTATTTTTAATTACTAATATAAAGTAATTTTTACTTCGCTGAGTAACTGTAACTCATATAAACAAATCATTAAATTGTTTTTTCTAACTGTACATTGAGAGTTAGTTTTTGTTTTTTCATCATTGATTTAATATTTCTTAGTCTTTTTGTCTAAAAAATAATATATTTTGCAAGAAACCCAATAATCCGGATATTTGATTATCTGAACCGCAATCGGGATAATTGGAGTTCTACTGTATTAAAATAAATACCATGAAAAATGTTGTATTTCCTTTAGAGCGAACTTCGAAGAGTCCTACTAGTAGGATACGTATTAGCATCTCAGAACAATGTCCTCAGTATCAGCCCAATAAGGGGAATAATTTGATCAGCATCGCGCTGGATCTGCTTCCACATCTCTTAGTAATTTCGGAAAGTATAAGAGAAATGGAAGCAGATCCAAATTGAATTTGGAGGGGCTGACCCGCTCTTGACCTCCAACTAATATCATGGAATACTTGCGGCTAACATAAAATTTTTGTGCCGTCGTATAATTAATTACGAGAATAATAATGAAATCTATTATATATTAGGCTAACGTACATGAATTGTGTTCGTAAAATTCAAGTTTCTGCTTTTGATACGTAGCATTTTTGGGAAATTTAACTGAAGTTTCAATTTTCAATAACTATTCTACTACTGAATTTCGATTAAACAAAAGTTAATTGGCTATTGGATAGAAGAGTTTATTATTACGTGGCTATAAATTGTAAATAATTTTAAGAGTTAGTTTTATTTGAGAACAGCGTGTAAATAAATACGGATTTAGAGATCTCGATGAGTCTCGGGGTCCCTTAGATCTAGATAAGAGTTTAAAGTTTGTGGCCAATATTTTTGTCACAAACGCGATTATTTTTATGTGCATATTTTTAATTGTTATTATTGTATTAAGTCAAACATGTAAGTTTCTTTGTGACGAAACCTAATTTTATTTGTGAAATAGCGGTACCCTCATGTAATTGAGCGCAACGTTTGAATCTAAGATACACTGGGCAATTAGCTACCTCTGTTAAATGACGCCCACCCTATAGAAAACATACTTTTATTTGTGTGATTTGCATCACGGTTTACACACGTATAGAAACACACTAGCGACAATGCAAGTGAATCGTACCACCTTAATGCCAGAGATTAACCATACAGTCACGGGAGCCGGTTCAGACCAATTTTTAGCTTTTTACTCTTTTGCAGTATTTTTCATATACTCTCGTATTTGTGTTCTAATGTAGATTACTGCCCTTCATATTTCGTTAATCATTTAAGCTTATAGGCATAATTTAATATAAAAACGATCGAAATCGACGCCCCGTGAAATGTCTGTTGGACATTATTAGCCTTCATGGGCGCGGGCAATTCTTATACCATGGCAAAAATTATCATCATTATGAAGTAATAAAAAATAAAATAAAATCATATTTTTATCTATAATGTGAAACAAAAACTTAAGATAACTCATTTTATTATAAATTTGTTAAATTCCTTTTGTATTCTAATACAGGCATTTGTAAATGACTTTCGTGTTTTATAAGGATTAAACCTTAATAATATATTATTGAGTCCAGCTCCTTACTTTTAGAAGAGTGGTAACAAACAGTAATAAGTATTTTAATAACTCCCAAGACCAGGTTTTAAAAAGATGGGAATTATAAGTAGTTAAACCTCACAATTATTATTTTTTCTTTCATTAATTTATATAAATCCTTCTATCGAATTTCCATTTAAACTATATTTATGAAGAAAAAAAAAATTAAAAGTCAGGTGGGCGTCAATTACCCACAATACCTTTTTTATATTTTCTTTACGGCGCGTCACATTAGAATATCGTTGACTGAAATTGTTGAATTACGGTCTGTTTCAGCTGCAGTATACAAGCTATATTTTGAAGAAGGATAAGTTCCTTCCACTTCTGTCATCTCTCTCCTCCTTCTTCACTCCATTCCACAGCTCTCCTCTCCATCACGTCCATTCCCCCTCCCCCCGCTTGTATCAGCACACTGTTCGAAAGCGAAGTACATGCAAGTACCCACTCATCGGGGTTCCGTAATAACACAGGGAGACGCTTCCAAATTGACATATCACTAACGGTGGGTGAGAAGGGATGCGTGGAGGGAAATGGAGTGGGGGATGAAGGGGTGCCAAGGGAGGGAAGGAGGGAGTTGACAGGAAGTGGCGAGTAAGCACGCGTTGTGAACCGCCGCGGGAAATCAGATCGCTCTCGAATGAACCGAGGAGAAATCGAACACATGAGGAATTCGAAGAAGTAATTAATATGCGTATAACACGGAGATGAAAGGAAATTAGANTATATATAGAGAGAGAGAGAGAGAGAGAGATATTGTTATGTATATTATTCGTCCATAAAAGGTCGTCAGTATTTAATTATTTATTTAATTAGATTATATAACGGACATTAATTGTAGTTGAATTCAGCATAGTTTCCTTCATTTAAACATACCAGTACATGTTCATTTTTAATACTATGATTGGAAACAAATATCTATGGTAATAATTCAAAACCTGAAGATAAGAGTATAAAATGTGTAATAGATTAAATATAGACATTTAATCCTTTGGGTACTCTTCAGATTTTCATTAATATTTGACGGTTTATACGAACAATGTGCGTTGTGTGATCTCGACGAGGTAGGAAAATTGATAATTCAACGCTAGTGTGGCTATTTAGCACGCTGCGGATTTTGCACGCCTCTTCTTGAATAAGCGAACGAACTGCGTGAACTTCCTTCTTTAACTTTGGTCCTCACCGAATCTACCAGTGTTACAACGCGTGGATCACCGCTCATGAAAGGGCCAGTCTTGACGACGCAGTGTGTACCCGATACAATACAGACTAAAACGTCGCCAGTGTAATCTTGGATACTAGTTAACATGCTTATATTTCTCGCGTGTACCAAGATGAAGAGAAGATTTGTTACAACTACAACCAGATAATGTCGACGAGCTGGGAATCGAACCCGGGACTTTCTGCTTCGATCGCGAAGGTGTTGAACACTCACTCATCTCCTGCATGGGGACGTGTTCCTGATCTTCCGGAGGGAGAATCAGTCTGGATGGAAATGGTGCACAGTTGAGGAATGGAAACGAGAGGTTGAACAATCAGAGTTGCAGATCACGAGTTCGGTTCCAACGTGTCACCATTTTCATCTGGTTGAAGTTAAGGGGAGACAGTAGGCAACCATTTCCTAATGCTAATTTTGGACTTTTTAAGGTAAACGTTTTGGAAAAAGAACTAAATCTAGAAGTCCAATTTTTTCTCGTACATAGATAACATTTAACAATGATCCCAAGTAAATTAAACCTATTATATGTATATAAACTGGATGAAGAAATTTGGATTTTTTATAGCTATTGTTAATTTTTTTGACACATTTCGATTAATAAATACTTTCTACGTAAACTATTTTTCTCAATTTACTAGGGGGTATTCATTGCTATCTTGCACATTTACTGTATATTTTACCTTTTTCAGTTTTTGAGATAATTGTACCTGAAAGTGAAAAAAAGTAGGTTTGAGAAAAATTAACTCATTTATGGTATTGAAGAAATTCTCAATAAAAACTTACATTAATATTTTTCTGAATCATATTGAGCTTCATCTGAATCATACTGGAATTCCTTCTTCCTTTTCAGTGATCTTTTCTTTTTTTTCTGGCTTCTTTGGTGCAAAGAAATATATTTACTAATATATGTTCAATTTTGAAGAAAAAAAGGGGAAGTGTGTGGCATTTAAATGTCTTGCATTTGGAGGCTTTCAGGAAAAATATATAGCTCGTGAATTAATTATCAGATTCAAACGAAACAAGGAACAGTTTCCGCAGAAAAGGGCGGACTATTGAAATCTATTAGAAATGTAAACACGATTTTTTTAAATCCATTTGCCTACTGTCTCCCCTTAACTATTAGCATGTTGCAGGATCTCTTCCAATTCCCCAAAGACTTCACCTATAGCTTACTGCCCTGGAAGGGTGTACATGTACCCATCCAAGGGAAAATGTTGACGTTGTCAGAGACGCCACATAGCGAGATGACAGAGCTTCGTTTTCAGACGGTGAGAACACATCACAGGGGAGTCTGGTGCAGAGACTAGGTAATGCACTTGCAACAGAAATGTGCGTGGAAAAATATGCAATGATAGTATCAAGTATAGCTACCATCCAGGATTTTTAACATTAAACAGGTGCTGATTAGTGTTAGGACATAATTAAAAAGTACATACGCTACTTGGCCTGCACCTAGTAAATCGAATTTTCTTTGCAGAAGATCATATTTGAATTACAGGAGAATGTTTTGCAAGCACAACAAATACATGATGAAAAAAAACGTATAAAGTATTAAAATACACGTGAGGCAAGACCTAAGACCACGAATTCTAAATTTACAAAAAATATTATAGTTGAAAAGATACTTAATCTCTAAAAAGTATTGTTCTTAATTTGGTTATTAATAATATGCATTAATTAATTGAATGAATTTAAAGTATTTTAAGGATAAATTATTTATGTTAACTTAGCAATTAATATTTTTAGTGAGAGGTCTGGACCCTCTCTAATATGAATTTTCGGCCACGAACTTGATCGTAAAACACAAGAATCGTATGTTATATATCTGTTATAAATAAAAATCTTTCATAAGATCTTGAGACTTTTTCGTTCAACTCGTTCTCAAAAGTCTGCCAGTGATCCTTGGGAGGGCGCTCGTATTGCGGTGCCTGGTTCCTCCTTCATCAACATCTACGTAGTGAGTTGCATCGAACAGTTCTCATGTGACTCCTACTCTGTACGCTTCCCATGCCTCTCTATCCGTTTCCTCCCCTCCTCCTTTCTTCCGTTCGAAGGCGCCTGATTGAGACGCGTAAGGACGGGGGCGACGGAGGCGGTTGCAAGCAGCTGACGCGTTGCAAGTCACTTATCGGAGGATCGGCAGCCGCCTCACCGCCGCAGTAATGGCGGCAGCAGACGGCAACCCCGCCTCAGAGACCCCGTAGTCAACCTGCACCGACGCTCCTACGTGGTTCAAGCTCCCATGGGCACTGGCTTGGCTCCATCCGCGGAGCACCAATTGCAACAGTCTAAATTGGGAATTTTCGAAGTTACGAAGGTAGCTCAGGTGGTAGCGTTCTTGCTCCTCACCAAGTCATTCCGGGCCATAAATTTTTTTGTACTTTTTCACATTGATGTCCCAGTTCATATATCTGTGACAACTGAAGAGCGAGCCCTCCTATCCTCTTTCCACCTCCTCCTAGTATCAATAATTCTGTTACGAACTATTTCTACTAACCAACCCCTCCGCATGGGCCAAGTTGTTGGTAAACCCAGCAAACCGACCCACCGACTAACAATAGCCTACCACCCAACTACTATCGCTCCATGTAGATAAGCTTCAATAGCTCGCTACATTTACCATTTACAAATACAACAATAAAAAAGATCGGTTGTAAAATGGACTATGGGTTGTAAAATATCGGAAGGCGGCTAGCTACCTCCTTCACTCAGTCACCACTTCCTCGCCCGAGATATCTTGACCCAGATATGCTCCCTAAAATATCACCTATCAATTATCTTTAACGGTCGGAATGTTTCAACTAGTGGATAATTCATATTGCAAATTATTTTCTTTTACCATGCAAGAAAAAGACAAAAAATAGTTTAATTTCGGATTCCGTACAAATTTCTGAGAAAAATAACATAAAACATTTTCAAGTATGCCATATTGAGGTTGGCAACAAAAATGTAGTAATCTTTTTGCACAATAAAAGGACAAGAATTGATTGAATAAGATTGTTCAGATTCCCTAAGCCTTTGTTGGCTGCAAATTCCATTCTTATGGATTGGTTCGCTAACAAACAGATACTAATCCTATTGTTAAATAGATTAATTCTCCGTCTGTAGATATGTAAATAGATAAAACATGCCTGTAGATAAATTAGTGATAAATATTTATTTTTAGCCAGAAGTTAATTAGTTTCTTGACTATATATATCTTGTTAAGTACTAAAATTTTTTTTTTGTGTATTTCGTGCATTTTTTATATTATTAACAAAGGCTAATTAGTATTTGAGAATTATAATATTTATTTTTTAAATTCCTATATATTAGACTCATATCTATTGAATACACACATTGAATTAAATAACTTTTATTATTAGTATTATTATTATTATTTTCATATTCTTATGCTCATTTCATTAAATAGAATTTACTCTATCTACTGTATTTGTGAATGAGGAGGAGCATGAATACTTGAAAAAAACGGAGACGATAAATAAATTGATATGAATTATTTATTTATTTATTTATAGAGTGAGAAGAACTATCATAGCATGGAGGATCTTGAGAAAAGCCCCAAGAAGAAAGACAATTAATTGGAACTTACGTTCAAAAGATAAAGACAATAAAAATAAGTGCACCATCTAAGGATTAAAAATGCAATTGTGTTGAATTGTTTAAAAAGCAAAAAAAATCGTATTAATGAACATGATATATGTTAATTATATGTGCTTTTCCTTGAAAACCAATGTTATAAAATTATTACCCTTTATCTAAATATATTTCGGTGAATGTAATAAATATTTTTGAGTAGCGGAAAATTCTCTATTCGATTATCTGGCGACCAAGAGTCAGTCTCTTTTTAAAATAGCTGAAAATGTTCAGTCAGATAATAAATAAGTAGTCCCTTTTATTGACTGGCGGCGAAGGCCAGACACTTTATAAAGAGACTGATTTTACTGTCGGGCTACGACATATATGTACACAAGGTTTTCTATCCATTTGTACCCACTCGTGCTGACGAAGGCTTGGAGGACCACGAGCATCACGCCTTCGACTTGCGTGTCGTCAAAGCATGTGACAGAACTACATGGTGTCTAAGGTATATTCCGAAACTTCCTCCATATGCAGAGCTTATCTACTCCTACGCGAAAACAATTTATCACCAGAAACCTTGATCGATATGATTTGAACACTTTGGTAGCTTTGAATGAGTGACTCAAAGCTATTCCCACTAAATGAAGGGTAGGTGAGGTTTATGTCAATTGTTGCTTTTCTAATGCAAATATTCCTCTTCGGTTATCGCTATACCTTATTTAAAAAACCTAATTTTGTGTAAATATTCCTCGTCCTCCAGTCATTCTTCGTTCTTAAACAACTGCCTCAAATTATTTATCATTGCAAAGATTATATTTTGGATCAGGACCTAATTGTTATCTTACTTTTTAACTGTTTAACTTTTATTATTTTCTTTTATATTTGTTCAAAAATTCGAATAGATGTGGAATTGTAGTTCGCAGTTCATGAAATGCTTCTCAGGTGACATCAGGTGTAATACGTCGTAGAAGTTACTGTAATATAGCTAACTCTCCGTATTTTAACAATCTTCCTAGAATTGTAAATATAAATTGAGGCTGTTCTCACCATATTACCCTTATTTTAGTAGCTCGCATAATTTGGATAAAAAATATATTAATGCTAAAGCATTGGGAAAAGTGTTGTGACGAAACTGGATCGATATGAAAACGAGCTGTATAACAGTTAAGAGAGTGGAAAGCAAATACAGTGAGTTGTTTCAAGTTGGGTGAATTTGACTGATGTGTAAAGGATTTTTTCCAGGAATTTATCATGCATCTCGAATACGTTTTTTCTAATCAACTCTTTAGTGCAATGTAGAGAATNTTTTCCAGGAATTTATCATGCATCTCGAATACGTTTTTTCTAATCAACTCTTTAGTGCAATGTAGAGAATTTTAGCGAAGTGTTTGCCACTCAATTCTCATAATTATTTACGGGGCGCATTCTATTTGTTTATAATAGTTCTACATTATAAACTATTTTTGTTGCCACAATTAGAAATGAATAATAAATATGCTTTGATATTAGTTCAAAAATTAAGCTTCAAAACTTGTTGCAACTTCACAAAATTATTCTTGATAAGAAACAAATATTTTGTTCATAAACTGAGTCAATTTTTCGTAATGTCATGCTTGTGCAATTTTCTTATTGATCTCACGGAAGTTTCACTCCTGGGGTCCTTGAAGAAAGTATGTATGCTCCTTTTCCCAGTCTGAAACTAATTGAATAATTGTTTAAAAATACCTTGAGTGTTGCTCAAACTTTCAATTTGAAATCTCGCCAAAGGCCTTAGTTGAACACCCGAACTGCAATCGCATTGGTTGGCAGTGGGACAGTGCTCTATCATTTACACGATAAGCCGGCCCCTCTGGTCACTACTCGCCTCCTCTCCACGTCTTCCTGTCCATCCAGTCTTCGACGTCACCAGCGCCGCCGCTTGTTTTCTCAGCTGTCAGTTGTAATTTTTCATGGAGATTGGCGAGATTGAAAATTTTCTTCTCGAGGCTGTGACATGAACTCGCTTCCAGATGCGGTGCGATTGCGCAGAATCGCGTGATGGAAGATTTCCTAATTCCTGTTTAGCTGGTGGGATTGTTTTCATGGGATGCTAGACTTTGTCCTGCGCAATCACTCAAGAATGATGGAATGATCCAAAGGTGATCTTTTTCTTGATATGTATCTCCTCGATTCAGTGTCGTAGTTCCTACCTCCTATGAGACGCGCGGTAAGTGTCATTTTGGAGACCTCCCGCATTCAAGTACAAGAACTATTTAGATAAGGTAAAAATATCTGAAATTGAAATTTGATGAAAATTAATATGCTTATTATTGTAAACTATTTAATTCCCTTGAGGTGTTTTTCAAATTCAGCTATTATTTAAGTTTCTGGTAAGAAAAAACTTTTAGAGATCAATTGTTCAAATTTACGAATTAATTATTTTTTGTGACCTATTTGGTGACGCATTGGGGGACACTTATGAAACGATACCCAGGATGTCGTCGTCTCCCCTCCCCTCCCCGCCATGTTACGCATTTGCATTCGTTATGAGAAATCGGACCCAAGTTTCATCAGCACTTTCCTTCTACTTTGTCTCGATCCTCTTAAGTTATTCATGAGATACTACTTGATTAGTATGTTAGAGCGCTGTCCACCTTACTTTACCCCGCGGGTCATTTTCTAAATATTTTCGCACAGGATGCGGTTGGGCAAAATGTTGCATGACGAAAATAATAATGGGACATATACATTTATTTATTAGTTACGTTATTCTCATCAACAAATTTATATTCCGTTAAGCTGGAAAAATTAAATAGAATATTCTTTAATTTTTACTTTTTAAAGAACTTTTAATATTTAGTATTATAATAATTACAGCATACGACCCGCGTGCCTCCAGGTGGTCAGCGCTGTTAGAAGACGTGCAAGGGTTTACTCGAGGTGATATCAGGATTCTTTTTAACCCGTTAGTCAAAATTAATTGAATTCTACATTGTACAAGATAAGAGCGGTCGGTGGGCAGATCCGTAAAATTTACGGCCAACGTTGTTGAACACTCCAAATACTCTGGTCGTAGAGCTGTATAAATTGTACCAGTGAAGGAAATTATACAAGTAGTAATCATATATTTGTTATACATTACAATCTTCAATCTGAAGAAGCCAGAATGTGAAATGACATAGTATAGTGCAAAGTATATAATGGGGTAAAGAGGGCAAATCATGCATAAACTAGGTTATGTAGTTGAACATAGCATGTGGATGGCGATAGCATTAACTAATTGTAAAGCAAAGGAAATTTAACTCACATTTATCGTTTAAAAATTTCGCATTCGTCTCATTAGTTTTCTTCAAGTTACCACATAAATATTATAACACGTACGTAACTATTTTTATTCTTATCTTAGGAGTGTGCTGAAATTTTCAATCCACCTGTGCCTTAGGATACTTGATCATAATTGATAGGATGAGCCCTTGCTTGCTTGCGGAGAGAAAATTAATTTATTATCCTCCACGTGGTCATACACAGTTTGTAATTGCAGTTTTGACCATAAATATATCCTATACTATTAAGCGAACGATAATTGTATGTACCTATGTATTTGTCAAAAACTTTCTCGAGAACAGATCTAACGAATTTAATGAAATTCACAGATTATATTTATTTTGAGATGAAAATGTAATATAATAATGTTAATAAATTAAATATTTTATCAATATCAGGTGGTCCAGGGGTTAATGTACGTGATTCATACTCAGTAGGCGTGGGGTTGGCCACTCCGGGCGGGTGGATACTTCTTTTCTATTCACTTCTTTCTTTTCTATTCTTTTCTTTTCGATCATATGACAAGTCTATTATACATTTATCCTCTTTTTAACATTTTCACTATTACTAAATAACTGCTGAGTAAATAAAATGCGAATAAAACTGCTTAATTTTGGTGCTTAACTGCAGGAATTTTTCTTTCAGTTCATACGAGTCAAGTTTTCTTTCAATCATTATGATTTTTTTTATTTGTAGCAATCAACAAATAAGAGTTGCTTATTAGTTAAGAATCCGAAAACTCAAGATTCGCCACCAACAGCCCACCAGGTGGCGTTTTTCGAGACAACTGACTTAAAATTTATTCTTTAATTGAAAAAATAGTTCTTTAATAGTAAATATAAAATTGTTAAACACACGAGGAAAGTATAATGGGTCAGGTCATGATGACAAAAATAAATGAAAATATAACTTTCTCGGCGGGGAATCGAACTCGGACCACTCACGTACATACATGAGACTTTGATATACTACGATGAAATTTCGGCGAACTTATTTATCTTATCATTAAAAATGTAATGAAAATACCGCACATTATTTTCATGGCTGAAACATTATGAAATAAACAATATTCATTTGCATTTGACACGACTACTTTTAATTTAACATAATAACAACACATCACGTTGAATGAAAGTTCGTTCTACTCACAAAATATGAACCAGCGAATTCATGTAAAGTAAAAATTGGAAAAGAAATAAAACGATTGTAAGTTTCTTCAAAGTTAAATTGTGTTCCTATCTGTTCAATTCAAAAAGAAAATTCAGTATAGAATTCAAAAATGAAATTCAACAACTACCTTTAAAAAAATAAACATCCAAAGAATACGGCTGTAGTCTAGCCTTTCCTTTCAATCCTCGATGGAAAATGAACACACGTGTATAGTATTTTATTTCAACGTTGACCCCAGCTCACCTACTTTTCCCCGTTGTGAGCGGCTGCGTGCGAAAATATTATTCTGCTGACACGAGTAAACACACACGTGTCTACAGCGACAGAGAGATTCTGCAAAAAGCCTGCAGAAATGGGTCCCTTTTCCAAATGTACTCAAATGTATAAAAAGGGAGGCATTTATGTAATAAGAACCCAAATATTGTTTAAGTATATAATAATCAACTTTTTCCGCCTTTTTCAGACAATTTTTATTTCATTGAAGCTTTGTGTTTACAAATAATTTAATTTTTCTTTGTCATTGTTTTATTTGTGTGTGTATTTAATTTTGTTTTTTATGCTTTTAACTGTAATGAAACTTTGTTGATGTGTCCAATCACTAACATTCGCCTGATGATGGCAGCAACATACTGTTGAAACGTTGTAAAAATATTAATTCCAATCTACATTAAAAGGTCATTACTATTTCAATTTAATAATGATTGTAGACGTGAATAATGTCAAATTTTATTTCACTCACGACATTTCGTCACAAGTGGGTCGAAATAAAATTGTACCGGGCACCCCATGCTTCCAACAAATGTGGATGAAAAAAAACAGCAGCATTCCAATATCGTCTCTTGTGGTTGCTTTCAACGGTACGAGGGAGATAATTTATGAATTGGAACTCTTGTTTCAGAGAAGTATATGATAGGATTTAATAGATTTTCAAAGGATTGCAGTAAATAGGCAATTTGTACGGCGAGGATTGTCCATTCTGAAACATTCGTGTTTTTTTACTACAATTAACGTCCATTATATAATCTAATGAAATAAATAATTAAAAACTTTCGAACTTCTATGAACTTTGAATAATATTCATATTTTCGATGAAGAGCTCACTACGTTTCGATTTGGATTAAAGTCGTCAGGTGATTAAGTAATAACAAATTGTAACAATAAAAAACAACAGGACAAATGAACATATTAACAGGAATATAAATACAAAACAAAATATGTTGTGAAGTCTGCCACATATATATATAAAATTCTGTTCAAATAATAATATAAATATAATATAATTCAAAGTCCATAAAAGGTCGTAAGTTTTTAATTATTTATTTCATTAGTGTTTTTTTCGTACCTTACACTTATTGACATTCGTCCCAACTGAATAGGAAAGTTTCTTTAACCAATGCTTATAATTAAAAATCAAGTTCGTTTACCAAATTACATTTTACTACATATTTAATTACACTTATTACGTTCGAAACACGTCTTCGTTCTCTCAATATTTATAATTAAATTCTTTCATGCAGTACTGAAAATACAAATAACCTGAAGGTTCCAATTTGTTATTCATACGACTGCGTTAGACTCCATTCTCCCGTTCCGTGAATGAATATTCCCTTCCGTGTTGCGAGCAACGATGTTGAAACCTGGTTCTTCAAGACGAAAGGATATGCCAGGAAATTGGCTTTTATAACTCTCACTTCAGGCAAATCCTTTAAGACACCGCATTAACGAATCCTGTCTGATGGACTTCTTATTATATCTCCTCCACGATGGTTATGCCTTATTATTCCCGAGAACGTCTTGTCTCCTCGCGTGACTGACATTTCAGTTAAGTAGTTTTGGGCGAATTTCTGTCGTGTGTTCTTTCCGTGTCGAGTGACATGTATATTGCGTTTGACGACGAAAAACAAGTTTCGAGTACTATTATCCAAATGGTTTTTGACGTCGAGAACAGAAGTCTGTAAGATATTGAGATCGGTCTAAGTGTACCGTCAAGTTGTCAAATCTCCTTCAACATTAAATGGAGTAGAAGGTGAGTAGGATTCACAATATTCATATTTGGAATTCATATTTGGGAAATTGTTCCTAGAATCTCTCCCAAGGAATTTCTTTTAGTTATTTTCTGAAGGAAATGATAATTTTATTATTTTTAGGAAAATCTGTCACTTTTGACAATGGTCGGAACTAGGATTTCACTGAGACACAAAACAATTTTGGTCAAAATTTTTGTTCCTCTTGTGTGCAGAAACTCATAAATGCAGAAACTTGTCTCACGATATCTTGTCTAACCCATTAATATTTGTTACATAGATGAGATAAGACAGCAAAATTCTCTTTATCATACAAAACTCGAAAAATATTAGTACTAACTTTAATATAAACTTTTAAACTAAAAATTCTATTATTTTTGTTGTGTTTTTGCTTCGTCAGCTAAAATAAATTTCACGAGCACGAGTGTACTTAACTGTAAAATATCAATGAAAGATATTCAAAATTATTATTATATAGCAACCAATTTCTTGCCTAATAATTTTTTTGTGTTTTTTCTTACTCCGAGTGTGACAGCCAACTTAGTTCCTTTCGCCATCAAACAGACGATCATGTATGGCGTCGACAACCGGTAAACAACATGTTGGGCGAAGCTCGAACCTATGGCCTGCGGGAAGTCACCCAATGGGTGGGACGACAGGGTGAGCCGTCATGAATTTGGTGGCTTGTTGGGTGGAGTTGGAAGGGGTCGTTCGGTTGCGATAACGGCTCTGCATACTGGCCCAAATTAATTTCTTCGCCGGCTAATCATAATCAATTCATTGGATATCTGCCCAATAATACGAGAGCGTTTTGAAGCGCTTTTACGTGCTGGGTGTATCCTGCACGACCAGGGAATGCGGTGATGATAGCTCCATGACGTGTCAGGTGTGTTGGTAACCATTGAACACATGAGATATCTACACGCTTCTTTTTCACCAATTACTGACAAAGAATAATTTACGTTCAAAATATAGTTTGAAAATCTGAAAAATTTTATAAAACGCGCCCCTAATTAATACTTCGTGTCGATGATATGTAAAGCGTAGATGTGAAGATCTTTTTAATAATAAACTTTATCCTCGTTAGAAAAAATGAAATTTAATGAATATGTTTTATAAAATGGGGAAGATAATTTGATTTTGTTTCCTTAACGTGGATTACAATTTCCACAAGATATCGGTTGCACCCACTTCATCCTTAACAATCAGGATTTGATGTATATTTGAATATATATATATTCAATCAAAAAATTATTACTTTTTACACTGTGCGAGAATTACAATACTTTTGGGTTCCATTTTGAAGTCGCTCGATATGATTTTAATCTTGAACCTCCTAAGCCTCGTCTGTGATAAATGCCACAATTGATTTTTCTAATACATTATTAACAGAGAATCATGGGAGTAATATTTTAGAACACTTTCACTTCAATTGTCTGTTCAAAATTGTCATTGTATTAGTGCCTTCGCAAAAATAAATGAATTGAACAGGATTAATCAATCTTCCATAAAAGAAAATGTCAACGAATACAGTATGAAGAAATTATTGAGGGATAGGAAAATCGATTTGAAAAGTAATCATTAAATTGGAAATTTTATGAATAAGATATGTTGAAGAAATACGTTTCATGGACATACCCTTCTCGAGCTTTTGTGTTGGTTATTTCTCGTTTTCCATTCGTGTCTTTGATTAGTGTTGGTCACCCCACTCACGTCATGGCATCTCGTAGTAATGATGCGGTCTTACGCGTGACGCGGCCTCTTCATGAGCAGCAGGCGACTCAAGCAAGCCAAAATTATAAAAGAAAATGTTCATCGAAATATTGAGTTGCTCAATATACAAAATTAACCATGATACTGTCGGAAACCCATTGCCACCTTTCATATATAACATACACAAAAATCTGTAAACACGATGCGTTATGAAAGGGACGTCAATATTTTTGCAGTAATTTAATTCGAATCAACAAATGGAATTATCAAAAGAAAGAGAGAGGTGTATATAGATTTTTTAGGTTCTTAGATAATGTAATGTTGAAGATTTTAAAAAATACGTTCGATATAGATCTACTGAAATTTTTTGGAATCTTTTGGAATCGAAACCAAGAATAGAGACAAGAAAAACCTTCAATTTTCTGCTCTCCATTGAACGTGTTGTATTTTTTAATGTCTGAATGTTATCGATTATGAAAACACTCCTGTATGGCAAGTTTTATTGGTGAGGTGCTTCCATATTTTAGCCAGCTCTTCTGGGTACATAATCCAGCGTGGTCCGTGACGAAACGCTTCCAAACATCACAGCGAACGGACAGAAAGTCTGCGCAACCATCTTCATTTGTCACAACTCAGTTGCAGAAAGACACGCGTGACGTTTCTGCTTAAATCGCCCCCTGGGAGTTGGCGCTTACTAGAGAAATTTTCACCCAGACACCTCTGCGTGCAAGATTAATGATTTGTTTGGAATTCTAAGAGAAAAAAAATCCCATTTGTCACTTTGTCTGTTTTATTCCAAACTGAATGTGAGTAGGTGTTTTCCGCATGCATAACGCTACAACGCTTTGTATATTGATTTTTGAATAAGTGAATCAAAATGGCGGTTCGCGGGGATTTCCGTTGCTGGATTATTCCAGACCTGAACTGTGCATTCGAAATAAGTAATTTAAGTTAATGAAGTGAAGTAAATTGCGTTCATCGTATAGGTAGCAACGCGCGAGTTTGGTAGAGTTTGTTAATTGAAATTTTATTGATTTTTTAAAAGAAGTGTTCCGTAATTGTTTGTATAATGGAAAAGTGGTGGTGGTTTTTGTCTCATTTTTTGTGTAGCAAAACTATAATTGAAAATCTCATGGCATTTGGGTAATTTTTGCGGTAATGAGCAACTGAGTGAAATTCAATCTAAAACGGAGAATTTTACGTTAATAAGCATTGTTCTCTTTCCTCGGAGGATTACTACTGTTTGTTCACAGGGATATTAATTCACAGGGTGAAAGGACAGTGGAAACGTATTTATAATTAATGTTTTTAAAATATCATAATTTTTGCTGCACACAGATAATTTGATTATTGCAGGATGGGAAATTATCATTTTTGCCGCCTTTTCACAAAAAAAATAAAAAATAAAAAACATCTCTCTCCTAAATACATTTTAGTAGACTTTAGAATGAAAAATTTACTTTCGTACTTTTAAATAATTTAATAACTTTAGTAAAAGAATTACATATGAGTTTCAATTTCCCTTAATGCAGTACTCTTAATACAGATTAAATTACGATATTTTTCATACGTCCTGTTTTAGATCCTTTTTATTCACAATAAACTGTACGCAACATTAGCACGGTTGCCCTGTCCCGATCTGAGTTTTTCTCTGTTTCTCCTTCGGGTAAATGTGTATTTATACCTAGACGGGAATTCTACAATTATCTGGTATTCTTTTGTTATCTTAATCTTGAATCTTAGTAATCTCGAAATTATACTGCTTTTTATATCTACGATTTATTTAGGAAATAATGAATGTCAAATGACTTCTCTTGTAAATATTTGATCCAACATTTCCCTTTGGATCTTGATCAGAATTGATGTGATGGTCCCTTGCTTGTGTCCGGAAAGTAACTATGTTTATTACCCAACACGTGATCAAACGCAGTTGACAACCACTTTTTGACAATGAAGTTTGCTTATTTATAAGAAAAACAAAACTCGTTAAACTAGTACATACAAGTGAACTCTTCTGCTTGAACAATTCTTTTTTCACAATCCTAATTTTCTTCCTCGTAAATGAATATTATAATTACGTTCTCAATATCTCCCTAATCACTTCCAATCAATCATTTCTGTCGACGCGATTTCACCTCTTCATTTCAGCGATTGATTGGCGCGCCCTATCGCCGCCAAGGAGTCAGATGGTAGCCTGGCAGTTTCCACCTCTATCCCCGCATTGTTTTATTGCTTCATAAAGTGTTGCCTCGTTTGGTACGAAGCAGTCTGAGGGCGTAAACACGAAATCAATGCATCTGTCTTAATCAAATAAATCAAAAATTCGATGGCGAGGACCACTACTTGCGATATTCAGTTTGATAACAAAACATAAGTGACAGTCATTTTGAGAATAACAATAGTTTGCTTCAATTCGTTTCAATTTTGAAAATGCGATCAAATTATTAATCTGATCTATGTTCCTTTGTAAGGTGTTACTTATATCAAAACCAGTTTGAAGATGGTAAATCGATATTTTTGTTGTGGCCATAGGATCCGAAAATTGGAAGAATGCCAGTTGTATTGCTTTAGCACCCAGCTACATATTTATGCGAGACGCATCAGAATTGTAAATGTAGGTTCTTCTTCTTTTTATCGCCGAATGAGGTTGTAGCATGGTGTTCGCGAATGTTACGGTGCAGTTTTACTGTAGTATTTTGAACCATAAAGCACGGTAGCTGCTGATTTTCTAAATTGTAGATTTCATGTATTCTGTTATTATCCTTGTTTGGCATGTTTTATTTATTTCTTTTTCAACTGGAGTATCTATTACATTTTATATCTATTAAATTTGTGATTTGTTTAATACTAGTTAATAAAATACAGAACATTTTCTTTTTTCTTTTTTTTCACCTCTCATATATATTTACCCTATAACTTGGAATGAATCCTGTGGTGGATACTTCTTAATTAGTTATTACAGGAACAACAATACATTGTTGTACAGATCAATATATATTTTCTCTAAAAAATTTCATTGTTTAGAAAAAGGGAAATCTAAGTTCATTTTTATGTTAAACCCGGTTATGCTATTTTAAAAGATACTAGTGAGTTCGTAAAAAAGATATAACAACAAAAGTCCTAAGGACTTCATCAAAGTTCATCAAACCGTCAAAAGCATCATCTGCAAAAGTTTTACCTACTTTCTTCAAT
The DNA here is from genome assembly GCA_002313205.1 of Laupala kohalensis. NCBI lineage: Eukaryota > Metazoa > Arthropoda > Insecta > Orthoptera > Trigonidiidae > Laupala > Laupala kohalensis. The sequence continues at coordinate 153,678 of NNCF01126219.1, read as the reverse complement.
TTAAATTTAAAAAATAAAAATAAATAGTACATATCCCGTGCCTGTCTAGAATATAATATTTGTAAATATACCTCATTTTTGGTAATTGATTAGTAATAACAGGAAAAAAGTGATATTTACAAAACAGTAACATTTTAAAACAAAATATATAGAGATTAATTTTAAATAGATACACTTTTAAATAACAAATAAACGAAAATAATATGAATCGAAAGTGATATAAGTAACTTCCGTAATAAAATTCATGCAATATAAACTTCAGAACATTGTATCACAAACTGTACGTACTTATCCTGTTTAAGATTTAAGTTTTTCATAATCATACTTTTATCAATATAAATAGTTCACTTATTTATATTTTTTGCAGTTATCACTATCATTTTGGGGCACTGGAATCCAATAAAGTTACGACCATCTCTTAATAAAATATATAATTTGTTTCTTCGAGACCTGAGCATTGTCACAGTTTAGAAACAAGTTAATTGAATAAAGTCCATTTTTATGTTTAAAACACAACTTCTTGCATTGTATATCGTTGTCCTCGGGTAGTATTGAACAAAAAAAAATTCATTGCAGTTGTCTATTATTCCGCACCACGCCCGCCAAGGGGAAGTGGTATCTCGTTGCGACTCAAGATTTCACGCATCGCCTGCGTAAATACTTCCGCCGCAAAGGTGCCGCTAATAATGTCGTCATTTCCTTCATTTCTTTTATTTGTTGACATCTGACTCCACTCACTTAAAATGTTTCAGAACTCGTTTTACTCTCTGCATTATTTTATTTGAGCTCCATTTTCTGAGGTATGTAAATTACTAGCGTGCGACGTGAGGGAAGCGCTATAAAATGTCGAAATGATAGGCATGTTAATGGTTTTGCTTTCGGTTTGCAAATAACGAATCGTCCTCCTTTTAATTAGAATTTTGCGGCAGATTTCAAAGAAAGGTGCGGAGACGTAAATAACGACGTATTTTTTTCGGTACGGATTTTTAGAAACACTGAAAATTTTCTTTCAGATTTGAATTTATGTACGAATATTTGATTCTTTTTATCCATCTATTTCTACGAGAATATTTTTCCATCTCGTGGGAATCAGTTTAGTTTTCTCTTCCATTTGATTGCAAAATTCATACATAATAGATACAGTTTTGAGTTTTTTCAGTATTTGCTTGATAATAGCTTCTTTTTATTAGTTTCTTGTGTTCATCAATTATTACATTTATATACTTAAAGTCTTTACCTCCATGGATTTCTCTTATTTACCTGAAATATTTCCCACGATATTTGTACTAAGGCAACTCCTACCTAACACTTAAGGAAATACTTTACTTGACCACTGTATATGTAGTATTGAAATTTGAAAAGTGAAATAAAATAGCTCGTATAATAAATAGATAACAGCACATATTTGTTAAATAACTTCTTTATCGGTGCATAGTAAATTATAACTTTTTCTCCAACAACTTAATTTGCGTTTGTCTAGGTATCCTAGAAATGAATATTAGCATTAACTGCGAAAGAAATTGAAGACATTTTAGAGATACGTTAGAAGGAGTATGTATATTACGGAAAAGCGAAAAGTATGAGAAGAGGAAGTTGATGAAAAAGAATTGAGAGGAAATTGCGGAGATACATGGAATACAGACTGTAGTTGTGTTCGTAGGCAGGCATCGAAAGAGACGTTGTGGAGAGAATGTAGAGAAGGAGAAACACAGAGGGTGGGTGTGTTGGTGGAGGGACTACACGCGATGACGCGAGAGGTAACGGCACGCACACGACCGCCCACAACCCGATTTACCCTCGTGCTAGCCTCAGGCAGACCTTCCCACCTCGTTAGCTCCACTCTCGGCGCTTGCCACCCTCGAGAACGAATACACTCCCTTGTGGTACACCACCGTTATCAGCGTCTTTTCTTTATCCTTTTATTTATCTTTCTTTCCATTTCTCGTCTTTTCACTTCTTCAGCATGAATCAGAAAAATTTGGATCAATCCCTTGTGATAAACAATCTCACCTACCTCCCCTCCTCCTATTCCTTAATTTCCTTTCAGATCCCATTCTCGGTGTTACCGCCTCCAACTCCTTTCACTCCATATTTCTTTCTTCGTAAATTGCCTGCTTACTCTCATTGCCATTCTCCCATTTCGACGTCTAAGGGAAAGTTCGCCATTTAGCATTGGCACCTCCGAAGCGTGCCTATTTACCGGGAAAATTTACAGCGGTCGTAATCCATTTAGCATGATAATCAGCTATCGTAAAGCACCTCCACCGACGGGAAATCTCACTGACGGCCTCTGTAAGTGGACAGCTTGCTTTATGTGCCTAGATTATTTTACCTCTTTTTTCTCCACTTTTTTGCTCGGTCTATTTTAGGATTGGTGGGTTTCCGATGCGTAAAATAATCGGGGGAAGATTAATATTAATGAAGAGCTTAACGCTGGAATCAGCCAAGTCTTTTGTAACGGAGCAGCGTGGGTGGCAGTGCGAATGGCGAGGGGATGGGGTGAAGTTACGTGTATGGGCTTCGTGTTAAGGGTTTCCTTCCACATCGGTGGTTCTCGCTCAAGTATCATGCGAGGCGAAACAAGGCTGCATGTCGCTACCTTGTTTTGCACGTGTATACGGCCTCCTCGAGGGAATAATTTTTGGGAGACGAGCGGTTGCATTGTATTCCATGATGGATTCATGCTGTGGTTTCGAATCACACGAAGGAGTTTTTAATTTAATTTTCCTTATTTCTACGTTACCCAAAACTATCAATATATCTTTACATTTCAACGAGGTATAAATCATTTAAAAATCCTAAACTAGTAACAAGCATTTCTTCAAAGATGATACAATTTTAATCTTTTTTCACAATCCTGATATTTCAGTTTTAAATCTCATTCTTTTTATTTCAACTATTGAATTACTGAATTCACTTTAGACCAATCAATTTATTAGAATTTTAGTTTCAAATTATATTATTCATATTCTTTGTCAGAATTAATAAATTACTAAAACGATAGTGGAATCTTTAAAAACACATTAAAATATTTACCTTACTTCAGCCTAAGGCAGATGGATGGGTGCTCAATTTCTCAAAATGTGTAACTAATGTATTCATGATATGTACCCTGTACAAGACATTTTGTTCTAATTTCGACGGAGCTGTTAAATGAGGAAACAGTTTATCTCATATAATTATTGCAGTAAAATTATATAGAAAAGGCGAGTTTGATATTAATGAAGATCACGCTTGTTGCAAATTTATCACGTCAGAAAATGTGTTTGTTTTTGTAATTGCGTATACGTTTGCCAGCGCTTCCTAGACATGCATTCCTCACTAATAATAGGTTAACAGGGATCGTTTTTCTTCAAAATGAGACAAGAACTGTTGCAACGTAACTTTCGCAGCAATTATTCTTAATCATCCTTGTTATTTTCTTTCACTATTCCCTTCGTTAACATAATATCTTCATTTTCCTTGTCTGCTACTTTTCAAAGCTTTCCATATTCAAGCCAAAGAGATCAAACTGTAATGTATGCGTTTACGTAGCCAACATAACGACGCAACACAAAACAATACGTGTGTTATTCATAAATATCGTATCATTTAGTGCGAAATAAAGTTAACATGCATTCAATTTATCAACTATGATTACTCATTTTGGTTTTATTTCGTATTATAGGATTATTGTGCACGATGTAGTGTTTCTGTTGTTGGATTAAATTTCCTACTCGTACTTAACTTCCAATTGAATTGAGTCGAAGTATTATTTCCTTTCTTTAAAATCATTTTGACGAATATTTGTTTCTGTTGTTGGATTAAATAATATGGAGTATGATTATCTTTATAAAACAAAATGCTTGTAGTCAATGTAACACGGAATAAAAGCAATAGGGATAGCACTGCTGCTTGCTACGCTGGATTTGTTGATTCACATAATAAATTACATGTCTCTGGAAATGATTTTTCCTTGCAGTAATTAAAATGATGCAGTATGTACAAGAATTATTTTCAGAAAAAAAAATTAACTTTTTTGCAACTTATGTGGTTGGGTACCTTGGACTGATGATATATTTAGTATCTATAGTATATTAGTAAGATTTTATTTGGCTGATCCCATCATTTTTGAAAAGATTTCACTAATACAAATATTTCTGTTTTGTCGTAAACATGTTAATTTGGAATCCCTTGTTTCTGGTTTATTTTTCTGGACGTATTTTGTATTTTCGAAAGTTTTGTTTTGTACTTGAAATTGATGATTGTTAATTAAGTTTAGTGTACTTTCACAGCCAAAGAAATGTGTTTCGGAGAAAATGACCAATTATGATGATATATTTTATGATGATATATTACATGTTTATGAAAACTAGTAAAATTTGTTTATTCCCAACATTGTTTGAAAATGCTTCTTATGATTATGCAAAGTCAAATTCTCCTGTACAAATTTGTCTGCGAGAAGTCTCTACTTCAGTTTTACAATTTGTTTATTATTTTTAGCCTCTTTTTTTGTATTCGCTCTTACATTTTTGCCATGACTTTCCTTATATCTAATAGTCTACGATACTCGGGGAGAGACGAGCGCTAGCTTTCTTCTTCTTATTATTATTATTATTATTATCATTATATTTTTATCATTTTTAATTATTATTTAAATAATTTTTAGTTATTATTTTTATTAATATTATTATTATTTTATTATCATTATTATTATTATTATTATTACGCAAAAAAATTGAATACAATCTTCACCCAGGAAAGATGATGTACCAAGTTTCAGAGGAATCCATTTCCTAAGTGTTGCATCAGAGCAAATAGAAGTTCAATTTAAATAAACCAATACTTCATCTACTAAGAAATCATAATTAACAAACAAGCCCATATCAACCCTCGAACAATATCATCCAGAAAAGAACGATAAATTGCCGATGCTGTTTGAGGGATGAAAACGAAGTCGGTGAAGTGCGACGTAGCGGAAACGTTAATCACCGAATCAGCGACTTGCCCCTCACCGTCGCCTGACTTGGTGACGCCACCTTCCAAACAATTCAAATTGGGTGTGCCTACGACTCATTGGCACTCACAGTCACCATTCTAAATGTGCGCGCGACTGTAGCCGTTCCAGTGTTCTTCGCGCAGGTGATCTTTTATTTACCAGATAGATTGAAATTGAAAAGAAATATCATGAATTTCTTCCTATAGGAATATTATTTTGATGAATGGATAGAAGGCGGGCTTGATTTATTTGGTAGGGTTGGTCCTCTCCCTATGTCGTATTGTCTGTTTGTTATTTTAAGTACCTTTGTGGAATTGAAAATGGTCTTTTTGTTTTGCTCGGTCGAGCATGATATTCATGTATTCGTTTTGGAGAACTGCTCCTTTATGTAACCCTCCCTCTCCCATACACGGCTGATGCGAGATGATAGTAAACCCCAATAATCAATTGGATTCGTTTTGTATAAGTTAGGTTTTGTAGCTATAAAATCTTTTGTAAGCAAATGTGCTTCGTGAGGCTCATTAAAATTTATTGAATTCGCTTTCGGCGTGGTAGAATATATTTAATTTTCATTTCAATGGTAATCTTACCGAGACATACCTTCAACAAAGTGTTAATTAAATAAACTAAATGCCATGGCTACATTTCTGAATCAGTTTGGAACATTAATCAGAAGTTTATATTTTTTAGTTGTTGAAGATTGAATTATTTTAAAAAAAATTATATTAATCTTTTCGATTATAAGGTAAGCAATGTTATTCTATGAATTAATTTCCTTTTTTTAAAATTATACTTCGATAACAGTTTCCAGAAGTTAAAATATATTTATTTGGTACCAAGAGTTGTTTAAATCAAAACAAAAAATTTCTTAAAAATCAAAACTTAAAAATGTTTAAATGTTATTTTTTAATAACATCATATTATTTTAAATACATTTATGTTTATGTATTGCCGCTGCAAATAATATTGCCATACCTATTTTTAAGACTTTATTTATGTTTTGGTTCCTCTAAAATATTAACGTTTTTTAGTTTCTTCTTTGACACTCACCAAAGATACAATCGTAAGAATTTCAAGATTAATTTATTGAACTTTTAAGTGTTTTAATTTTTTTTCTGAGGTGCATGTATCATTCTTCGGACTTTGTTTGTTCCTTGAATATGACTCTATGAGTGTTCAGTTACACCACTCTTACTCTTAGAATATTTTACTAATAAAATACTCGAGACACACCTTTCATACTCACCGAGACATTCTAATGAACATAAGATTTGCATCTTGTTATAAATAAGTCGTGGGACAGAAAATTATTTCTTAACTTCATTTACACAATATACATGTTTTGAATATTATAGTATCGCTCTCTCGTGTTACAATGTGCTATGGTATAAAACAATTACGAAATGTTTTTAACTCACAACTTCCGAGTATCTACTAGAGGAGGGAAGTTTGTATCGTCTGCGGCAAAGTGAAAATTTCGACGGACCGGGACTCGAACCCGGCTTCCCTAGGTTTCCAGGAACAGGCCACGTGGATGAGTCGACTGCAGCGTCGGCGCATCTGTGGCCAAAGCAGGAGGTCCCTGGTTCGAGTCCCAATCCCTAGCAATTTTCAGTCGGTAGCAGACGAAGCAATTACGAAATGGTTTCATTGAATAAAAAAACAACAACAAATATTTAAAGGAATGTTTTCTGATAAGGGTTTGTAAATGTAATTTAATTGCTACTTTTCTAAGAACTTTGAACAGCATATTAACTCAGAAAAGTAATAATATAATTTTGATTCTAGTTCTTAAAACTACAGTCCTGCATTCAAAGAACGAAAATTTATACATTCAAAATAATTAATTTCTTGTAAGATTTATTTATTGTTGGGATGTCCCTTGCTTCTTTACAGTAATTTAATTGCAAAGATTGTGTTGTGGGGAACGTAGAAAAAAATTAATTTTTTTGGATATGTGACGATGTTCGAGGCATTAGACTTGCTTTCTTTCTAATTACTATTTTGTGAGCTAAGAGAGTGTGAAGGAGAAAAGATGGGGTTTCCTGCATGCAACTGGATTCCAAATCTCACCTTCTTTGCTGGAACTGAGGAGTCAATTTGCTTCTTCTCACTTCACGAGATTTCATTAGGAGACGAGTCTTGTGATTTGCAGTTGTCACAAAATATAGTTAGACTTATCACTTAATTAAATCCAATTAAACGATGAGTCACTTATGTAAAAACAAGCCATGATTTCTTAAAATCTTTCCATGGGAATTTTTATTTCATAGAGTATTTTTGGGAAATAAAAAATGAAATATTTTCTGTGAAGGCTATAAGTTTCATAACTGAATACATATTGTCGTTAAGTATACATTAAAATCTAACTTCCGTACCTCGGTAAATGCACTCAACATTCAAATACCACAATTTATTGAAATGTTCATATTGCAAAAATACACTTAAATTTACACGAAATTGAATCGTATTTTCCAAGTATATCATGTTTTCTGAATATTACTATCTCGGAATTTTTTTTCAAAAATGAACTACTGGTGCAAAACCATTTCACATTCTTTCTCATATATGTTTCTCGATCTGCAGATCTACATAATACGGACAAAAGCTATCGCTAAATTGTTGTGTAAATGTAATTTCGTTGTATACAGAAATTGATGTACTTTCGTTTCTGCAGTGCGTTTGCTGTCTTCCTGTGTATTTTATCATAATCATATCTTTCATTTCAGTTTACGAAAAGTGTTTTCTACGTGTGCTTGATCCATTTACACTGCTAAATATTATTCAAGCTTCTTGAAACAGTAAACTAATGTGTAAGTGTGACAGACAAATTATTTTGAAGAGTCTATACCAAACTTTCAAGCGAAATACCACTAATGCGGATGTAATGCATACTAATTGTACCTTACGTACAAAAAATTTTGAGCAAAATGTTGGAGTCGTTTTCGGGAAGTATTCGAAAGAGAACTTTGTTCGTTTTCGTTTAGTACCCTTTATTTTTAAAAGAGTACAAAACGAGATAATCATACAATACAATGTTTTTTATTTGAATATATTTTACATATCACATTTCTTATCTTTTCAAGTCCCATTAAAATTTATGTACGTGCTCCCTTAGAATTTTCTTCTCTTTCAAAGGAAGAGAAAATTATAACCCTAATTTCTTTTCAGATTTTTTTTTGTGTTTTGAATTTAATATGTTAGTCTGATCCATACTTTGACTGATTTGCATTGGATGAATTTAAGTGTATGTCCGGTTTATTTGGTAATTCGGACTTTGTATGATTCAGATTTTCTGAGTGATCCGGATTTTGTAAAGACCCGGATTTTGAGTGATCTGCAGTAAAATTAATTGTATTTGATGGGATTCTTAGCCCCCCTCCCCCCTTTTCCTTCCCAGTGCTAACACATCAGATCTGCTCCAGATTCCACTTTCTTCCAAGATTCCATTTTTCTATCTTTCCTTACGTGTGGTTTGCTTCCGACTTTTGAAATTCTCAGCCTCTCTCCTTCCCTCAACAGTCCATTCACAGACATAGTCGCGTTTTCAAAGATATAAAAGACAGTTTGAAGCTAATGGGCTCACAACCTCACTTCCGTGCCGAAATACCACTGCCCCACTAATCGGGAGTTCTTTATGGGTGCCGACCTAATACGGGCAAGGATTGGTGAACGGGTTATGTATAGCGGCCACATATTTTACTGTTTGAGAAATCAGTCTGTTCGGTTTAAATTAATGAGTAACTCTTGAAAAATGATTTGAAATTTTTGAGATTATATTTTACTCATTAAAACTTAAGACGTCTTGTGGGAAGGCTTCATGAATAATTTCTGAGATTTAACCTAAGGAGCTAAGCTATGAAGTTATCTTCATCTGTACGAATGTATAAGTATTAAGATTTTAGCTGCGATCGATTCTCTCTGTTGTACCTCACCAAACACAGCTCTGTAAAATTTATATCACAGAATATAACGTACCGAATGTCGAATTAAACTTTCTTCAAAATTTGGTCAATTTGTGATAATGTATGTATGTAAAATTACAGTAACAATTGAGATATTGATTGATTGAACCTCTTACAACATTATTGTTATTTTCCATGCAAATTGCTCGTTTAATACGTTTGTAATGGTAATTTATTGTGTTAGGAAGAATGTTACTAAATATATGATGGCTCACCAGTATAATACTTTAATAAGTTTGGAAGTTCCATAGAAGTTTCCCATCATTACTTTCATTGTTAACTCAACAATATGTAACAAACATTTCAATCCTCTAAATACACAAAATTTGAGTGTTAACGTGTCAGAATATTATTAGTATTTACGAACTTATCGAACTAGTATAAAGTAGTTTAAAGGCAATAAGTAAAATGAGAAAAATTAGTGAATAACATTAATAGTTTTTTTTTTTAATTTTTCCGCCTTTAATTGCGTGAAGGCTCAACTTCACCACCCGAATATCGCGCTTGGATTGGGGTGTTTCTTAAAAAATCTACCTTTCTTAAAATAAGAATTCCTTAATGATGACGTATTTTAAATACGTTTCAAGTGCCGCTACAAAACAAATTTTGGACAGGGCAATCTTCCATTTTGTTTTGTGTTTTTAAATAGAACTTTTTATTCTGAAAATAGGAACATTTTAAATCTGAAATGTTGATGGAAGTCTAATTTTTAGGTATGAAAGCAAACGGGAGGGTGCTCAGTCCAAATTTCAAAAGTTGATTTTTTAAGAACTACGCTAGCCTGCTTAGTTTCCCCCTTTCCCTTACTCCTCGCGTCCCTTAGGTGCAGTTGATAAGTGCGTCAGCATCGCCTCTCCGGCGTCTGTTCGGATGCGCGCGCCGGGCGTCGTCTGGGCGTCACGGGGCGCCGGCCGACCGCGAACAATTGACGATCACGCGCCGCCGCCCAGCGCCGCCTACCCATCCTCCCGCTCTACACTCTTCATCACATAATGCTCTCTGCGCGCGCCTCCCCTTCCGATATCCAACCTCTGGACGCTACGAGCTAATCTTTCCTCTGTTCAAAGTCAGAATATGCACGTACATCTTCACCATTCAATGTCTCTTTGTCACTTTTATTTTGCTCCTCTCCATAAATTATATTATGTTTAATTTCATTCTGTGCATTATTTGTACTCATTTATATCGAGTGGAAAAATTATATAAGCATTTAACTAAAAAAATCATAGTTTGAATTCTTCCTCATCACAATTTATATATTTGGTAATCAATGATTTTATAGAATTAAATAAATTATTCTGTGTTCTACACCAAGGAAGTGGAGTGACAGTAAAGACAAGAACATTGAAAAGAAACTTAAAATATTATCGAAACTTTCGTTGCTAACTCTTTGATTGCACAGTGTGTCCATAATTTTTGTCCTTGTATTCAATAGTTATGGAGAAAAGTGATACTTTAGAGAAAAAGATGAGTTTCATTAATGTCTTGTATAATAAATGATTGCTCAATAAAAGTCAATTTGACCTCTCAGTCCTTGTAGTTTGGGAAAATACTTTGTTTCCATTTTTAATGAGAAATAGTACGAATTTAAGTACATATTTTTATATTCTTCTTCGTATTTTTGTGACTTATTTAATTTCTGTAGCTTGAGAATGCATATTCCATAATTAATGCATGTTCCTCGGAGTGCTTCGTTAATGTGAATTTATCATTACAAAACACCACACATGACGGAAGGAGATGTAAATTTCGAGTCGAAGAAGTAGCAAAAAGGAGGAAGAGTCATAAAATAAACCTAAAAAATAAAAACATAAAATGCAAAGATACATCAAACAAATCGAAATTTTGCTATGAAAAATTAGACGAGGAATAAGCCAAAAATCATAAAAATGGAAACAGTTGCAAGATGTGGATAACAGATAAAAGTGGTATAAAAGAAAGTTGGAGTGGATGAACGCAATGAGTCGGGAACATAAATCAGGCGTCGTCGTAGCGCGTGGCCGCCTACCGCTGGGATCCATGGGCGGTGGAGCCAGGCGTCAGCGGCGTCGGTTCGCGCTTTAGCGGCCACTTAACCCTCGACCTGATGGACGAAGGCACTGGAGGTGGGTTATTATAGGGGAATACTGAGTTATCAGAACTTCGTCGTGAGTTGAAACTTGGGGTTACGAGTTTATTCCTCAGATTTATGGAGTTCCAGTACATTTTAACGCAGGGTCAAAGCAAATAAAAAAAACTGCGTGTAATTCTCTACATAGAAATCAAAATACTTTGCTCTCAGAAAGTAAGAAAGGTGCCTTGATCTTACGATGAGATGTAATCATAGCAAAGCGTAATCGAGTGTGTTCATGAAATTATCTTACGGCTTATCTCAAACTTCAAAAACTCTTTCATGCATGTTATATTACGACGTATTACTGATTTATAAAATACTTTTTATAAGAAAATATTTCGTTCATTTAATGAGAAAAGGTAACAATCAGTTAAATCAAATGAAGTGGAAAATGTTTAATGGAATAAACACGTTAATATTTGTTTAATGTGATTCGGAGGGAAAATGTGTTGTTTTCCATTAAGGAAATTATTCCTTGAAACTAACTGTACTACGAAACCCGGGAGCATTAAATTAGATAGACACAGAGAGAGAGAGATATGGTTTACAAACCCAACACATCAAAGTGATCACAAATATCTCATTGTGACATTTCGGTTTGGATTTCTCACGGTGCTGCAAAATGTGTATACGGCGTTGCGTGGTTAATTTTATTATGTATTTTGCTAAAACAAACAAACGATTTATCCTCTTTTCTGTTCGTTGTTCTCCCTTTGCATTTCCATTTCTGAATCTATATTACTGTAACCAACGGCGAAGGTGCAATAGTGGCGTCGCTTCCAACTTTCTGCTGAGCGGTTCAAACCCCGCTCGACAGAACACCTCGTAGGTGAGGTTTTCAGCTGGCGTTTCCCTCACCTACTCCAGACAAATGTATGTTCCGTACTTTAAGTTCCCCGTCACACTACATCACTCCTTCACATTTCCCTCATCCAAGTCACGGTTAGGAGAAGAACTCGGCTTAAACTTCGCAATGAGACGTAAAATAAATAATCATATTTTAATTTTTTGTATAACTTCTTTTCCTCCTCCACCCACGTGCTTCATCCTTTTTTCCTGTACTCGCTCTTATTCTTCGTGTCCATTACTTCCTACTTCTCCCGTCTTTTCCTACACCAACATCGCTCCGTGCAGCCGTCGCGTCACTACCCGCCAATTTGGCGCCGATCGACGAGCCACGCGGAGGTGGAAGAGGAGGAGGAGGAGGAGGAAGAGCATTTACCACTTTCTCTTATTGCTCCTCACGAAAACCGCGAGCAAACAAATCATGATCGCTTCGCTGCGAGGGCTGAACGCTCACGAAACGCGCGTCTCGACCCACTCGCCGCCTCCGTCGGCCCCTCTGGAGAGATGCGTGACGACAAGTAAGGCGGGCAAAACGCTTGCCACCAGGGAAAAAAATGACTATCTAATTAGGAAATAAGTGATTAGCGAATCCTTCCGCGCTTCGAAAGAGACGAAAGGTGGATTTCTATCTCGAGCGGAAACGAGAGAAATTGGAAACATTTTCGTAAACGGCTTTCGGGGACGGATGCAAATAGAAATTTGGAAGCAAGCAACTGAAAGACTTCTCGGGCAAGCGAATACGAAACATAATTACACCCTTCTCGAACAGAAATTTGAGAGAACTTTATAATGAGATAGATTAGGTCCCTCTTAGAAGGCAAATTTGTGTGCAAGCACCATTGAGACTCATTAGGACCTTTCTCAAGGAGAAATTTGGGATGAATTAGTTAATTAGGTGCACACTACGGAGAACTTTGAGCTTTAGGCTTTAGATACATTTAATATCTGGTTAGTAAATTTATTTTCATTATTAATAACTAAGTTAATCTAGTGTTCCTCAGTACTCCCCTAAATCGATCTGGAAATAATATTTCTGAAATTTGCATTATCCTTTGAAATAAAATAAATCAATATTTTTATAATCTATTTTAGGTTAGAAACATATTCAACACAAGCCCACTCATTTAGTTAACTAGAATAGTAATCCAAATAAACTCGAACAAAATACGCAAAAACAGGATTCTATATAATATAAAGGTAGATTCATGGAAAATAATACTTTATGTGATTTCAAATAGAAAACTGGCCGAAGGTGTTGGTGGCTACAAATTATGAGTCGATAACCTATACAGTGATTCTCTACACTTTATCATGTTGACAAAAGTGTTCCTACAGTGGCGAATGTGAACTCGCAACTGATAATTTTGAAATTGACTAAAAACATACTTGTGAATGTCCCCATCCTGGTCCGGGTTTTGCTCCGGTTTTCCTTCGGGTAGAGGCGGATTTCTTATACAGGTTCTCTAGGCTTTGTCTAGGGGCATGTTTATTGTAATAATAAATCGTGAATTTAGTGTTATTTCAATTCTTATAATTTTTAAACACTATACTCAGAATAATCTATAGTTCGATAATAATTTGTACATGTAAAATAATTTTTTTGTGTTAAATTTCAAACATATTGACATTTTATTAGTATTATAACTCGTAGCTAACTTTTTATCTTATCTCGGAATTTTTGCTTAAATTTTTGAATCCGCCTCTGCCTTAGGACCCTTGATTGGAATTGAAGGGATGGTCCCTTGCTTGCTTCCGGAGAGTAAATTAGTTTGTCCTCCACGTGGTCACACGCAGTGTGTACTGCTCTTTTGACAATAAAATTATTTATTTATTTAAATTTATTTATTTATTTGTTACCAGATTCATAACAATCATACCAGATTATTCGCACACTAAATTTACATGTTACAGGCAAATTTATTACAAATTTGTGCTCTAATTTCTGTATTAAATGCACTGGATGATGCGATTCGCAACAGTGGTTGTGTTCCGTGTACGCTGAACTCTGCAATACTTGTATAAGTGATTAAAAAAACTAACGTTTGCTGGCAGCAAAACTCATGGCTAACTTCCAATGTTGAAAATGCGTTATGAGGAGGAAGCAGGCGACGCGACGTCTTTCTTTACGGGACCGTATGTGTTTTACTGATGATGTTTTTGTCTTGAGACGTTCGCACTTAGTCTTCTCTAATTGCTTAGTGTCATCTATGGACGTTAATCGAATTTCTATTCATTTACGGGACATAGTTTTTTTTCTTTCATACGTTGTGTACTGTCTATGTTGTAAGCTGTGTGTTATCTCACTTGAAGTCCTTTATTTATTGGAATAGGATAAAGAAGTAGACCTCTTCACAATTGTTTTAAAGAATATATCCTAAAGAAAAATCTTGATTGTGGTTTTATTGTATAAGTTTCATACGTTTGTTGCTTGTTCATTATATCTGCATTAAAAATATTTTCATGAATTATTTGATTTATATACTGATAAAATTTTAATGTGGTCACATAATCATTAATATTCAATATCTATTTCCCATTTAAAATAATCAATGAATTTGGCCACTATTGAATAAATTGTTAATTTTCTATTTGAAGAGTAGATATTATCTTATAATAAAATAAATCAACTCATCAAATTTTATAAATATTATCCGTGTTGTGAAACCATGATTTTCCAACAGGAACGATTTTTTCGTAGTTTCCTCAGATCCCTCACCGGTTAGCACCCCCCCTCCCCATTTGATTACGTTCTAGATTCACCACTACGTTCCTACATTCATCCATAAATTAGATGACGCACCCAAAGGGGGATGAGGGCATGTGTTATCGTTACACTGCGTTACGGCAGTGTAGGGTGTGTTAGACTTCGTGTTACGTATCATAGTTTGTTTTACGGACAGCTTTTTAGACTCAGACTGTCACCTTAATTCATCTTTCAGTGAGATGAGGAGAGGACAATTACCGTAGTTTGTCAAAAATTGTTCGCATGTTTTCAGACAAACAACTTTTATTACCTCGGGGTAATAAAAGTTATTCTCACAGGGAAGACTAGCGTTAGGTAATTATGGGAGGATAACAGGTATAGTTACGGGTTAGCTATGGAGGTGGCGGATGTTAAAAATGATAAAATTTATAAACATACCCTTATTACTTAGATGGCCTTCATTCGTGCCCCTGAAAAGGTATAATTGGGAAACAATTGAATAGAGAATTCCACTCATGAAAACACAAGCAAACTCTAGACACACACCCCTAGCGGAGACGGGAGAAGTTGTAACTGTTGGGAAGTCTTGACTCGCGTTCACCCCTCAACGAGGACAGTGAGCAGATTGAAGAGGCTCTGTTACCTCTCCCACAAGAACACTGTCCGGCTAGTCGGCCAACTTCGAAAGGTCATTATGCGGTAACAAGTCCATTACTTAGCGCTCAACATCTCCCTGCGGAGGCAATAAGAAGGCGCCAAAATTATTCCGGAAGTAATTTGAGGATGATCAAAACGAACTACCAGAAGTTTGCGAAGGGAGTCGGAAAGTGTTTGAGTTCTGGAGTCCCTGGCTAAGATCAGGTTGAAGACTTCGTTTTGGTGATTTTATAGCAATTTATTATCTGTATTCATAGTACGAATAGTGTGCTTTGTAGGAGAGAATCTGAAACAAGAAATAGTATGAAAGTTCCACCATGACGCATGAAAACCATCTTTTATAATTTACGATAATTTTAAACCGAAATTAATTATTCCAGTCAAACGAGAACTGGGGTATTTTGTCACAAATTGAAAAAAAAATTGTTGCTCTATTGCGTCATAAAAATTATTGGACACATCAGATGGGTATTATTTGTCGATTTTAGTCCTTCAAAATATCAATTTTTAAAAAGCACCATGATAAGCGTGTTGTTCACGAGGAAAATTTTTGAAAATGATCTCAATTTTTAAATAATAATTTAATACTAAAATTTTACAATGGATCACAAAATGAACAAATAATCTGAAATCAAACGAATTTATCCGTCGTGAACACCAGAAGAGAGAAAAACTTTGACAAACTTGTTCCCCAAAATTCAAACCGTTGCATGTAACGCTGGTTGCGCTCAGAAAACCTAGATAGTGCTTCAGGAGTAAGTATAAAAACAACGTAAAATTGTTTGAAATAATAATTTCTTATCGTTTTAATATTGTTTAACCTTTAATAACGTGTTTAATTCAAAGTTGGATAGATAATTTTAAAAACATCATGAATGCTAAAACTTTCTACGACGATATTGTTGTTTCAATGTTTTGAAATTAATGATACAATTTATAGTTCGTTATGGTTCGTTCTTTATCATGCCGTCTAATGAGATTCCCATATTTCTCTTGGATTGTATTAAATTGCAAAAAAATTCGTTAACATAACTTAACTTCTTAACGTGCCAATAATATTAACAGCATAACATAGAGAACTGGTATTCTATTAAGTACTAAAAGGGTAGAATAAATTAATAGATTTATTGTTTGCTACGTCGCGTCTTGGAAGTGCATCCCTTATCTCGACATAGTTCTCGAAACCCTTCTCTCCATAGCTATCAAAGTACATCTCGTTGTTTTGTTTGACCGTCACCGCATTCATTTCGTTTGTTTTCGCTGCTTGTATTTCCCTTCTGAATCGCATTGTAGAAACATCATTCGCCGGCTACGCTTTGTGCTCGCGCGCTTTAATTCGGTTTCGAAACACTCGATGCGCGAATGGAACCGACTACAACAACCTCCTGTGTAATCCGTGTTTCAATTTGGACGAGCGGATGTTCGGCTCGCTTTTTCTGCGGCCGATCGCCAACTTCACGGCGCCCGCGGAGTCCACGCCTTCCAGTCTTTGTGCTCCGACATCTGTCACTCAACTCCGGCCACGCATCGCCTTTTCGTATTCGTTTTGCTTCCTCCAGACGGTGTAAAGTAGTTGTTCAACTGGTGGAGGAATCTGCTTCGGCTTTTGGGACTTCGGAGCCGTTTCCGGGTCGTGATAACGGACCACGATTTGTAAAAGAATGAAACTATTATTGTTTTAGAACATTCATTGAATTTTGGGTAAGCAATTAATTGGGGATATTTGAGTGCAAAGTTTAATAGTGACATAAAATTAAGGCAGTAGTTCAGTGACGAGCAATCTTTGTAAACTGTGAACTTAATCATTAAATTTTCTATAGCGAGGGCCGTTGGATGTTTATAAGGGGATGTTAATTGAAAACTAGACATATTGAAAAAAGTAGGTAAAGTGTTATTAACTCAAAAGTAATCGCCATAACTGTTAGAATATTTAACCCACTGTGAGAAAAAACTGTTAATGCCTTCATGGAAAAATGTTCGCGGTTGCCTATAAAACCATGATTTTACCCAGGCGTGCACCTCTTCGTTCGAAACAAATCGATGGCCAAGAATTTCTTCGTGGCTTCAAAAATATGGAAACTGCATGGGGAGACATCTGGATTGTATGGAAGATATGTAAGGGAAGCTGCGCAAAAATTGAAGCGCGCCATCAAGTCCAAACGTCCAGGAATATTCTGTTGCACGATAATACCCACTCTTATGTTGCCCAGGTTTCAACTACGCTGCAGACGTTCGCTGGGAAGCCCTTACACATCCTCCATACAGTCCAGATCTCTCCCCATGCGATTTCCGTATTTTTGAAGCCCAGAAGAAAGATATTCGTGGCCGTCGATTTGCTTCGGACTAAGAGGTGCACGCCTGGGTACAACCACTTTTCCATGAAGACATTTACCGTCTTGTTTTACAATGGGATAAATGTATTAACAGTTATGGCGATTATTTTTGAGTTAATAAACAGTTTACTTACTTTTTGTTTACATTTGAGTACCCTTTATATAATACATGTCATATAATACTATATTACATACTATTCTCATGACACCACCTCCCAATATCAACAAATTTCCTTAGAGCAAGAATTTTCTTGGAGAGTATCAATGGAGTGAAGATAAGAATCATTCCATGTAACACTGAAAATGATTAAATTGTTACTGCAGTTACACATCTAATGTGGAGAATACAGTAAACTTTCATGAGACTTGACCATCTCTGTGAAGTAAATTTCTACAACACCAACTTATTATGTGCATACATTTCAATCAAGAGTAGTCCTTGCGGGGCGCTTGGCTTATCTATCACTGTTTTAGATAAACGAAAATGTATTTACAAACGCATCGAAACTTAGAGAGAGGTAGCAGGGAAATGTTTCAGTTCCAGTCCGACACGATTTTTTCTTGGCTTATAAATGTTTCTTCGCGTATAGATAATGGAAGGAAGACTATTGCATGCAAATACAATCAATGCTTTTATCACAGTAGACCCAATCTGACTCCTGGGGTTCGCGAAGACTTGAAATTCCTTGTCCTCCACACAATGAAGAGACGATTTGGCCAACATCACACTCCGGTTGCTCGACCCCAGAACGAACACTGCCCACATTATGCGTTACAGGCTGATTGGTCCTGGGAGTCATTTTGAATGTTAAGGCATTCGTGAAAATCCTCATTGCTTCAATAAGCATTACACCCCGGCTATCAGCTCTTTCTTGTAACGAACTATGTTGACTCCGGTACATATTAAGTACCCTAGCGAAGACTTGAGAAGACAAAACAAAAAAAAATTTGTAACGTATATTCTTATTAGACCGTATTATTATTATTATTATTATTGGATATTTTAAAATGATGATTACCATGTGTGTTGACCCATCTTTGTCATTTACTGAGAATAATACAATGAGAGAACAGGTTTGGATGGGAGATCCCAATTGAGAAGCAGGAAGGGATTTCGCCAAACTTTTGGATGTGACATCCTAACTTTTGGATATTACATCTCAACCTTATTGTGTCAGAGCAATAAATTCAGTTGTCACCTCGAAAGGTTTGCAAAATCCTTCCCTTTGGGTTTCCTTGGTATGTGAAATCCATTCCTAGAGTACTGACATCCAAGGTGTTTTCTTATTGCATGTATGTTCATTAACAGTAATTTCTGGAATTCAAAAAATTCTCAGCCGCCCCTGAGCTTAAGTACCCGGCATCACATTATTAGCTCTTACTTCCCTGCTTTTCAAGGTTTCTATTTTTTCTCCAGCTTCCACGTTCTGCGGATCGTGTATCAAGAGAGCATCGTGCGTAACTCCACCACCTGCATCGCACGGAACCACGCCATCTAATGGAAGGTAATCGAGCAGATTGTCCAATCATAATCATTCATACTTGTGCGTCCTCTAGCGGAATCACTTAACATTACTCTCCATAAGCAGAGAGAGCACGCGCGCATGAGCTGGGAAGGATATGGAGTGCTTGTCTGCTCGTGTCGCGCGGGAAACGATGTCACACAGCGTGTTGTGTCGTCAAAGTGACGCGCTCGTTATCTGCAAATGATAAACACGCGCGAAGATACACGCGAGTTCATTTTGAATTCTTGATTATTCTCTTTCACCTATATGCAAATGAAATTGTATCATTTTCAGTTATGATTGATATTTTACACATTGTTTTATTTAATTTTTGTTCTTCGTTGGGGTAAATGTTACATTTTTTGTACGTCACCTTTTTAACTCTTTTATCTGATTAGATCGTGCTGAAATTTGCAAACCGTTTTTTGATCTCTGAAATTTGCTTTCATCCGACCATAACCTTATTGCAATACTCTTAAATAAAAATTAAATAATGTATTAAATGTATGATCAAATTAATACGTACGAATAACTGAAATTTTATTTTCTTAAATAATTGTTGTCTGTTCCTTTGGTCTTACTTCACGTTTCATTTCCAGGCGTAGTAAAAAAATATTTTTCGATGGATGAAATTGTAGAAATTATATTTTATATACATTGCTGTATTGCTTCATAAAAATTATTGAAATTTCAAAAAAAATTTCAAAAAAAAAAACAACAACATCCATGAAAAAAAATCCTGCCTCGTGCATATCATGATATTTTTAATTTTATGTTTGTATTGTGTAAATAGTGTGTGCGTAAAATAATTGCACCATCCGCATTTGAACGACTGATGAGTCTTGACATAAATGAAAATTATGTATTATTCTATTGACATTGCAACGCTGGATTTTTCAAAGCACACTACCTTAATAATAACATTTACAGTCCTTTAATTCAAAATACATTTTAACTAATCATATTTCATTAATGAACTTGCCGAATTGAACAAAGGGTTTGCACTGTTATAGAATTGTTAGGAAAATATAGGATTGGAAATTAATGTGTAGATGAGTCTCCCTAATTTTTTAAAGACCAAATATATTTTGAGAAAAAATCGAAAGTTTCTCAGATTATTCCTTAAAGTAATTAATCCTAGTAATTAAATAATAATTAGAGTAATTTGTACATAGAATGTGTGAAAATAATGAAACATTTATGTTATGAAACAATGATGTGTACCATATCGTAGACGTCGTTATAAAGTGAATCTAATTAGAGGACGCTGTGGTGCACTTTACCGCAACGTGAAGAGGCGTTTATCATCTTGTTTGGTTTCCTCGATAACAGGATGAGTGTTGCCGATAATATATAAGGGTACTTTCAACTTTAAAGACATAAGTTCATTAATTGGTTTGTTGGAGTAATCCTATTTGGAGATAAGACAAGTAAACTGTGAGGGAAATGAAGATAGAATATCGCGTTCATGAAAAAGAAACACTCCGAATATTTTAAGATGCAAAATCTTTATTTAAAAAAAGATAATTCAGCTTCCAATGCAAAATTACCTTTTTTATTGTATTATTTACAATTCAACTCATTCTGCGTTGTTGAAGTTAATATTGTTATCTTATTTGTGTTAATTAGAAATCCACTAATAATTGTCAAAATGTCTTCTAAATAAAATCTTAGAATGAATATAACTATCTGAACATGAAATACAGTAAATATGATTCTCCAATTTCAAATAGTAGTTAGTTTGTTTAGGCGGAATTAATTTTATTTTGTTATTTAAATTCCTAATAAATGCCAAAAGATACAAAAATCATAATCATGTGCTCTATGAAGTGTGTTTTATGAATTATGTGAAATGTTATATAGTTTATTTTCTATGTGAATGTTTAGTTACGAGACGTCGTACGGCGCGTTCCACTGATATTGCATCAACAAAATATGAAGTGAATAATTAAGAGAAAAAATAATTTACTTTCGTGATTAGTTTACGATCATGCTACTGTAAACTTATCCCACAAAGAATCTCGGACAGACGATCATGAGGATCTGATAGCACGCCACATCACTGAATGGAAAAGCATGGCCCTCCACGGTAAACACCCTCAAGAACTTAGTTTGCCACATGTTGACAAAGAAGCGTCGAAAGCATGGCTTAAGGAGGGATTCATTTTGGGTAGCCAAGATCAGATCATCCGTACAAAACATTATGTAAAACACATAATAAAAGACGGATCAGTGGAGGACGATCGCTGTCGCCGATGCTTTCTGAAGTCAGAGACTATACAGCGTGTTGTTAGTGGATGCGAAGCACTGGCCGGAACAGATTATTTGCACGACCAAGTTGCCATGATTGTATATCAGGAGCTAGCTCTGATATGTGGCCTTCCAGAAGTGAAGACTCTGCACTACTGAAGTTCAATTCTAGTCCTGTCCTGGAAAATGCAGAGTTCTACCTGTTATTTACCAGAACAATATTGACAGACAGGACGATGGAACATAATAGACCTGATTTGGTGTTCCATAGGGTTACTTTCATAATAGATGTAGCCGTACCGAACACCAGTGGTATGCTGACAAAGGCTGCAGAGAAAGTTAACAAGTATTCCAAATTAAAAGAAGAAATTGAAAGGATGTGGTAGACTGACAGAGTTGATATAATTCCAATCATTATCTCAGCAACTGGCATTATCCCCACAGACCTGTTCAAAAATCTAGAAAAATTAAACCTCCTTCGACATCTTTTCCTACCTATGCAGAAAGCTGTCGTTCTAGAAACATGTCGAGCTGTCCGGAAGTTCTTCTAAATACTAAATCAAATCATAGAAGGCAATGCTTGGCATGTCCCGTATCCCTTCTTATCCAGCCTTGAGCTGAGAATTAATAAACAATGAAAATAGCAATAATAATAATGAGAAGAAGAAGAAGAAAGAGAAGAAAAAAATTACTGTTTTTGTGATGTTGCGTCATTTGTTTATTTGGTCTAAATGTGAAGAACTACCTTGGTATTGGGAAATTCCGGTCTGTTTATTAGGTTGTGGTATTATGTGTTTTCAATTTAAAATGATGATTGTACAACCGATTATCTGGCAGTGTAAATACGGCACCAAAGAAATAATAACCTGCAAATTCAGAATTTTGTGTGTGAGGAGTGTCGAGCGCCTGCTGGTTAAGCACCCCCCTCCCCCACCGTCCTCCTCCGCAACACAAAGAAAGCACTACGGACAACGCTAGAACGTCGATCGTCGAAGTCAAAGTGCGTCGCTCCTCAATTGAACAGCAACTCCAACCTCCCCTGTGACCTCGGAATACCGAAAGTCGAGAAGTCTCCGTGAACACGCCAACCAAAAATTGCCGCATCGGGGAAGAGAGGAAAAAGAGATCAATTTCGGGTTTTGTGGAGGGCGCGGCGGACGGCGGGAGGTCGACGTTGAGAGTGCCAGGCAAGCGCCCCCTCTCGTCCTCGACTGCACAAAGTGGCTGCTCTTTTGGAGAAAGGGGAGAAGTGCAACGTTGTTCCTATATTACCCTCCATTCCGTTCTGAGGTGTCGTGTTACGTACGTATTTGACACGTATGTGCTTATAAAGATTTTTTTTTTCAAACTGTGAAATATTTTCCTGTATTACAAAATTGAAGGTTTACTCTTGATGACACGGATTGTGTAGCAAATAAATAAAAATAAATATTATGTCGACGTTTGCCTTTATCCTAAAACATATGATGCATTAAGCATGGTAAGACGTGATTATTTTCGTTCTATGGGGAGTTAAAAAAATTTTTAGTCCCTAGCCCTGGAGACGCCTTAGAATAAATGATGTCACCATATAATGTTTATGTATTTATTTACTAAAGCAAATCCTACAAAATAATCCGTAAAGCTTATTTTATGCTAATTTTACGACCTTCTACGTTTGACTGCCTTTAACTTCTTAGTTAAACTGCCGCGGCGACATTAGTTGGCGGGTTATTCGGAACCAAATTCAACACCTATATTCTGTTCACAACTCTAAATTTTGAATTGTTTTTGTACGAAATTGTTGAAGGTAATTGATTGTACTAGTATAAATAAAATCGTCCTTTTTTCAATATCAAAATTTTGTTTTCCCGTTTTCCCGAACCGTTTAATCAAATTGAAAACAAATATTTTACACAACCATTCGTAATCTTTCAGAATACACAAGTTTCTATTCTTACATAGCAGACTTCGTTTCTTACATCTTTCTTCGTATTATATGCTCATTCGCTGCGCCATGTCGAGCAGCAGGTACTCTTCCAAACTTATAGTACTGCTCCTTAAAAAGACTAGGAGTTACAGAATATAAACATTTAGAACTGAATAAAACTTCTCTATAGTAAATGATCATTTTCAATTTATGATATGAATGGTAGCTAAAAATTAATTTTTCTTACGTAATATAGATAAACCCGGCAACTATTTACATATACAATGTTTAATATTTCAAAACATTTGATTGAACAAAATTGTTTCCTAGCTCTACGTTTCGACACTATTTCGGTAATCATTGATGGTTGACTATGTTTAAAGTTTAACAAATTGACGATGTTACAAGTTTACAAGTATAAGAAGATTCATAACATTAATGTAATACGTAGAAGCACCTAAAGATGACTATAAAATAGTGTCGAAACGCTAGGTATCAATTTTGTCCTAAGTAATTCTAAATATTAAACATTTGTGTCCGTGGTCGTTTTTATTCACATTGAATTGGCTCTGACGTCAAATTTACATATTTTCTTATGCGAGATAGACAACCAAAGAGAAAAAGTTCGAAAATCCTGTGTGAATATCCGAAGGTACAGTACTGTGCGGAATATTCTAAAAAAATCTCAATAGAATTTTCGAGTTTTAACATCTCCGGGACCGAGACCAACTTAACAAGATACAAATCTTATGAAACTTTTTATGGAGTTGTCTTTTCGTGAGTGCGTAATATCTAGTTCAAATGTCATCCACAGATGTGAAGTATGGAATGATGGACGGAAACATTTTTGATGGTTCGGTGAACTCTTTGTGAATTAGGGGGAATAAATGCATGTAGACGTGGCAGCATCGTAGTAAATTTAGATTTGTAGAGCTCCAAGAATCAAAAAGACCGGGGATGGGTAAAGCGAAGAATTCATTACCAGGAATATGTTTTGTATTAGTGGAAAATTTCTAGATCTTTAAGTGGGTAAATATTAGTTACAAATATTTGTGTGAAGGTTAGAAACATAGCAGTTTTACGGATGTGTAGAGGATTGAAAACATTAATTCTTCATCGTAAGTATTGTTCACAATTTCCTGATGCCATACGAGTATGTAGCAGTAACAATGTCATCGAGGAAATATATAAAGATTATTGTCTTTCTGAAGGAATTTATTATCAAATTACAAATAAGCGTGTAGTTTCAGAAATCACAATTAAGTACAGGGTTTCATTAAAAATGTGTGCAATATATTTACTCCGTAAAGAGGCCACACACACATATTATCTTGTAGTTAATGTATTTTGTATATTATGTAATTATCATGTATCATATACGTTTTGAGGAAATAAATTAGTTTTTGCGGAAATTTTAAGAACGTTTTAAGTATTAAAATTAGAACAGCAGTATCTCTATTCACTGTAGTAAATATAGGTGTAGCAATAGAAGCGAGGTACATAAATTCTTCAATTGTTGGTATGTTAATATGTGTTTTGTTTACCTATGTCGATCCAACTTAAACAAGGTTTAAGAAAATTGTTTATCCCTGGTTAACGGACTTAACACGAACAGATTTCACTATAAAAGGTGTAATGAAAAAATACAACATGAGAACGTGTAAGAAAGACACTGCTTTCGTTTATTTGGTGCATATCCTTATCCTCGCGGAGCAAAACATAGGAGATGTTTCCGTATTGTTGGCCAGGGTCTTCACAAGAAAGGGTCATGGAAGAACGCCTTAATTATTGTGCTGCATTTTCCGGGAACAATAACCCTTCGTATTGTTAAATGACTATTTCGGTTGTTTTAATGAGTGAAATATAATTATGCATGGGATATTTTTGTGTTTTACGTAAAAATGAACCCTGAAATATTACATTTTGACACTAGGGGACGTAATATTACATTTTCCAAAATTATTATGCCTCAATTATGCTGTGTATTTGCTTTATTTACCAAGAAGTTGTATATTTTACGATAGGTTGTGTCCAGGTTGCGGTAATCCACAAGGAAACATAATATGAACATGAGAATTCTTGTACAATTTCGTAAGAAAAAATTATTCTTGTATTCCGGGGAATCTTCTTACCAAATGACCAATATTTCAAATATTTCATGAGAAATTAATCAATTTTTCTTTTGTTATAATTGAATGAGTGAAACGTCGACGGAAAAAAAGATTTATTTGTCAAATTTGTTAAATAGGCAAACGATAACTCATAATGAGTCAAATATATTTTTTGTGACTGAGCTAAATAATAAATTTTAAATAATTAGCATCTCCTTTCCTCTTCTACGTCTGGTACGTTCGCTACGTGTGTTATATTTTCGATTACGATTATTACATTTTGTACGGGGGCAAAAGATAAAAATTCTGGTTGACACAATATTTAAAAAACAACAACATTCTTTTGAGAAAATGAAAATTACCCTGTGCCTCGAAAATTCTTTCCTCAATTGTTTACAACTACAAGAAGCTATCGGACAAGATTTATATTACATTTGGCATTTACTACCGTTTTAACATTATTTCAATGAAACATGGTTGTTTCTCTAAAGTGCGTGAAATTGTTTTCTCAATGCAGTTTCAATAAGGATAAGCAAAAGGTCGAGAGAAAGTATTTTGAGATCAAGTATCCAAAATTATATGATTCCTTAGCTTCAATGAATTCTTTACACGGTCATTGTAAAGACGGGGAGTGGGGTCGTTGGGAGGGCCACCCACCTAATACTGTAAAATAAAAAAAAGTTAAATAATAAAATAAATATGAACACCATTTAAATTTCTCAGACGAATCCACGACCATGTTGTCCAATCACTGTCAAAGTCCACGCCCTCTAAGAAATATATGACGAGCTTCACAAACTCCAAACATTTTGTTTCGAATATGACAATAGGAAATGAAGATTTTGGCTCATTAAATTACAGACAGTTTTCAGTTTTCTCCATCAAAATGTCTTTCGTCAGTCCGGTGTTTTTGATGAGACATCACATGCTAACCTGACCAACCCTGAGAGTTACCCGGAAAATGAGTGAACAAAAGACATTCGTTGAGGTGCGAGGTGTTCGCTGCTGAGGGGTGTGCGGGTCGTCAAGACGGGCCACGGGGACACCCAATTTTCTTGGTGTTTAGCCCGCGAGTAGTAACTCGGGATACGGCCCATAACGCGCAGCCCAACGAGGGGCCATTCCACGACACTGACCGCCCACACCCTGTCCTCACCCTTCCACCGCCTTTCTTCTCGCAGACTACGCAGGCGGACCACGTGTGTTCTTCGTCGCTCGCCACACTTCCACTGTATTCCAAAAGAAATGTTTCGTTTCTATTATTCTTTCCACTTTTTAAAGTCTTCAATCCTTAAATAGTCAATCAGTTCACTTAATTTTTGTATTTGTTTCTTTTAGAAACTGTTTCACTGTTTACGTTCATTTCGTAAATATATTATAATTAAATATATTAAGACCCAATTGGTTGGACTTCACACGAAACAAAACGTAATAATATTCAAGTTCTCTTATAATGTTAACGTTATTTCATGTTCTGTTACGTTTAATATTTCTATAGAAAGCCCCAAAAAGGATTGAAACGTTGCCTTCCATTTAAAGTTCACGATATATATAATGTGAGGTCAAACTATGGTCGTTTAATTCATTCAACTTATTTAGAAATTGTATTTTTATGTAAACTGTGGATAATAATAGAGGGGCACATGAAGTCCGGTTCTGATTTATTTTTTGTTACAGTATGACGGATTTTATTTTGGCTGGGTGAGACCCAACGGGTGTTCTGTTTGAATCCAAAATAGTTTAATTCATAGACGTTTGGTTAAAAATTAATTTATTTCTCATCGATTTGAATAATATTTTGTCTTAAATAATCTGTATTGTACAAACAAGTCTGTAAATGGATCCAAGAACCTTATCTCCATTATGGATAATTGTTTTAAAGGACAATAATTAAAAGTATAAATTTGTTATTGCTCGCGTTTTTATAAGTAGTATACCCAGAGATTCAATGCATAACCCATTTTAACATTGCTGAAAACGTGGAATTCGGAAGTAGTTCTTGTGTTCGTGTGGTTCAGTGAATCCCTGTTTTAGTCATTTGATACATCTTCACCCGTCAAAATAGAAGCTGCACTCAAACTACTCTAACCAGGTTGCGTTCGAACGATTGCAATAACTTTTTTAAGGCGAAATTTGAAGTTACAATTCTTGGAATTCATTGACATGTACGGTTTTACTGGATATATGTTTTTTTCTGAGTTCTTAACGAAAAATAAAAATATTATTCGTCCATAAAAGGTCTTAAGTTTTAACTATTTATGTAAGTATTTGTTTTTTGTTTGTTTACAATGAAAACATGAGACTTAGTTTCTGAAACTATTCAAAAATGGCAGTGTGATACGAAAGACAACAATATTCAACTAATATCCCGTCTCCCACTTACGTCAATCGGATTTCACCCTCCACCGAGAAAGTTTCCGCTTCCGAATCCGGGAGAAGTAAAATACGTTCGGAACTGTATCTTATGGTAATGAGAGGGCGCTGTACTTCCAGATTGTATGCGTTCTCATTAACGTAATTGTAGTGAAGTTTAAATGGGCCGTAAAGAATGCGGACAGGCCCTGTTGAGGGCATTGTCAGAATGGTGAAACATTACTGCCTTATTAAGTCGGTAATGTGCCTCCCCATGACACGTTCTTTATACCTTGTCCGTTTAATGCACTGGATCATTTTCCTACTTAAGATGTAATGTTTTTTTTTTAGTTTTTAAATTTTTAACTCCGCCTCATTGAAATAAGATAATTTGTTTCAATGGTAGGAAAGTGGAAATATTCACATGTTTTGAGCGCGTTCTGAAGGTTTTTAACAGATTACTTTTTACTTCTTGAAACTGTGTTTTAGAAAAAAACAAGCGTCAATTGAGTATAATGATATTACAAGGGCGTGGTTAAGTAAACATTTTTATGAATATTTCTTTATAAATACTCAATTTCTTCGAAAATTAAACCCTGAAGAAGAATACTCGTTCAGGATTTTAAAGGATGAAAATTCTAATTTTTCTTGTAATGTTTTCTACTTGTGTCTTTTATTGAATCATTAGTTGTTTTTATTAATTTTGAAATTCATCGGATTATTTTGATTAATTCGGTTATGGCACAACGTTTTAGATTAGATAATAGTATGGGTGACCTCCCACTAGACCCCCGCACATAGACTTAAAAGGCCCTTTGTACCCCTTAGTACAGTCAGGGTTAACAACGTTTTGTAATAGCCACGAAACTATAAAACCAAACAATATTTTTTCATTCGTTTTGTTACAATTATTATGAATCTAAGATCGAACGTAAACGATTTCTTGTTTAACGCATGAAATACACAAAAACTATCTCGAAAACTATATTCTTGAACATTAAATATATTATTGAATGTAAGAATTATGAAGAGATAAATCATGTTTTTAAATTATGTGACAAGTAAAATTTTAAGTAAGGTTTTAATTTCTGTACAAGGATCAATATTTAAAGACTTTTTATACTAGGGAATATGTTTTGCCTTGAATTTCTATGCTGCAGGAGTTTCGCCTAATTTTATTACATTGCGGTTCCTTTCATTGAAGAAAAAAAGACGAAAAATTCATGAAAGCTTAAGAGAAAAGAATTCAAAATTTAAACAGGAACATGTTTTGATTACTTACAAAATATTTTGATTACACTCAAGAAACTCAATAATTTATTATTGAATTCTGCTTTATTCCCAAATTAGAATCACGATCACCATACTTTTCGTGGCTGTCCACAACAGTACGACTCCGTCAGAATCAGGATACGTCGTGTTTAATACAATTTTTATCATTAATGATATTTTTCCTGTAAAGGATGGAAATCTACAACAGTTCATCAGTTATTCGACAAGCACCATTCCTGAAACACGGAAATGGTACTAAGCAGTTTGATGGAAATGAATGAATAGAAAGTAAAATTTTCTCTCAACCTCTTCATAAGTAAATGATCAGCTCAGACTACAATTTCTTGAAAGAAAGTTCATTTTCCTGCTCACGTTCATGACACAATTTTCATTATTTTAGAATTTGAATTGACATATGGCTCCTGATTTTATTCGGTTAGCATGTCTTCGTTATGCATTGGATTTAAAGTCCTTCCTTACGAAGTACATTTTAATAAAACTAAATTTAAAAAAATGTAAAAATGGTTTTAGCAGTATAGCGGACTTCATCAATTCTGGTGTTAGAAGAAATCGATGTCTCCTTGCAACTTCCCTTTGACTACTTTCAAAACATAAACCGTTTTGATGATGCATTTTTTGATATGATTTCTCTGCACATTTCAAAAACGACGCCACGCACGAACCAGTGTTTCAGCCAACTGATCGCAGTTTCTTATTAATTTCATTAAAGATTTGAAAGTGTGGAAGTAAAAATGTTTTCGAAATTAGATTTGGATTCTTTTTTTAACGTTAAATGCATTATAATTTTATCGCATAGCTTCGTGGTGTTTAGTTTCGGATTAATGAATTTCGGCTCTCCACGTATTCTCCACGTTTGGTGTTGTCAATATTTATTACTAGCTGAATACCCGGCTTTGCACGGGTTAGGGAGAAACAATAATATAAATATACTACATAAATAAAAACAACAAATTATAAAGCACAATAATACACTACTTCATACAAATTTAAGAATCTTCTTTATTTAACACCTGTTTATAAACTACATTTTTTGTTTCATATCCAGGAGAAAGAATATATAAATTTTTAGGCGAACCTACTC
>NNCF01126219.1:76780-122581 GCA_002313205.1 Laupala kohalensis | reverse complement strand
TGTGTATCTTTAATTAATTTTCGAGGATAGTTTTTGGTGCATTTCCCATCTTTCATACATGGCGAGTTCCGATTTATATTTCCACATGGTCCATGGATCATATTTTTAGTTACCACAGCGTATAAATCAGGATCTTCTTCTTGGTTAGGAAGTTCAGCAGATATAATAGCGTCGATTTCTGTTGGTTGAATCTTCCTTTTCAACCAAAATAAATTATGTGAATGTGGTAAACCTCGTTTCTGCCATTCAATGGTGTACATCCAGCATCTCACCTCTCCAAAGATGTGACCTTTTCTTATAATATTAATGAATTTTTGTTGCATTTGTTTAAAAACTCTCGCAATTAAATCGTGGCGATCACTGGATGACTGACCGTTGATTAGCATTTCTTTAATCTCTGACCAAATCGGGTTGCAGGTAAACGTAATAAACAAATCTGGTCTCCCGTATGTCCTTACATAGGTCATTGCATCTTGTGTGTACTCATGCATGTGTCTAGGACTGCCCGTAAACGTCGCTGGCAAAATAACCAAAGTGCCCAGATTCTCAATATTTCCGTCATTTGCTACCGCATCTCTTAGGTGAATATATTGGTCCACTCTTAATTTTTTTTGATTCGAACGAATAAACTGAAGACGTTCACTTTCAATCTTTACATACATATCCACGATAAATTGATGGAATAATTGTCTGCAATTTATCACGTGGTTGTGTTTAGTACCTCGTATCATTAGACGGTAAGCATAATAATCCATAGCAGATACCTTTGCACTTGTTGGAATACCTGTTGTTGGATTAACTTGCCTCAGATTGAAATGATACCCATCTTCACCATAAGGAAATAAAATAGGATATTGTAGAGCATCATACGACCTGTGCGTTTCGCAAATTCGCTGCAATGATCCACTACGTAATTGAAGCACGATATCTCGCTTTTCAAATTCATTACCCGATATCACAACTGCAACTTCATCCACTACAGGAGCGTTGAAGCGCCGTTCATGCTCTCCTGCTGGTTTTCGATCTGCTTTTATAATAATTTTATATGCATCTGTGGGCATATGATCAATTGAAGTTTCAAACGTTTTTATGTAAATATTGTGTGCATGGAACATTTGTTGTAAATCAGATACAATCTCACGTCTTGTTCCTGAATTGTTGGCGCATCTTTGGTCGGTCTCAACTTGGTCGTTTCCAATAAAATATAATTGTAAAAATTTTGGTTGCTGATTAGGCAACGGCAACAACGATCCTGCTTTATGGTATATCTGCCCTTGTACTGTGAAAGTGGATTGAAATCCAGGCTGATTAATAACAGATGTGGCTCCAAATGAGGTCATTTGAAAACATGAGTTGTATTTTCGGATATTACTCAGAAAATGTCTTGACTGTGGTGTATCACCAGTTGTATATTTTAAGAGTTCTTGTGGTAATGGGTCCAGTTGGTTAAGTTTTAATTTACCATTATTGCAGCAAAGACCGGGAGGTTCTGATTTAAACTTTTTGGCTTGGCAATTGCGGCAAATTAAATCCATTTTTCCTATGTTGATACTGGCGTGATGTGCGTAATCTATGTGAGGGTCATAGAATAATGCTTCACACTGTAAATCGGAGTATTCATCAGTTCGTGAACGTCTCGTTCTATCTCTGATTTGTTGCAGCCTGACCTCTCGTTGTTGTTGTGGTTCAGAGGCTCTGGATGTTGCAGCTCGGTTTCGTAGATCATTAAGCCTGACCTCACGTTGTTGTTGTGTTTCAGAGGCTCTGGATGTTGCAGCTCGGTTTCGTAGATCATTAAGCCTGGCCTCACGTTGTTGTTGTGTTTCAGAGGCTCTGGTTTTTGCAGCCCTGTTTCTCATTTCTTGGAGTCTGGCTTCACGGTGTCCTGCTGTTTCTGAATTTCTAGATCTTGCAACTCTTTCACGTATCGTTGCTAATCTTTTATATCTTTCTTCATTACTTTCAATAGCTTTACGTTTTTTTGGAGGCATTGTTAAGCAATGATGTTCAATTGTTTTTGTTTATAATTCTAAATTACCAAGTGTCGGTTAAGTAAGAAAATTCTTTTGTTGTGTTTCTATGACAGCAAAAAAGTAAACAAATTACATACATACATACATACAAACACTCTCCTTTATATATAAGATGTGTATACTATCTGGAACGTTTTTACAAAAGTAAATACAGATCTTACTTTATTTAATTTTAATCGTTCCTTGGTGTCAGCCAAGAGAAACGAGCTACGAAATTTAGCACGTGCGTTCTCTAAGGTGGGTCGAGGAGCTCTAGCCCGCATTTTTTGTCTTTCGAAATTCCGTTTAGATTTTTTTCTTACATACATCAATGGTGATTTTGGAAGAATAATTGTACAAAAATTAAAACTTCACCAAAGCGAAGCATTGGGAACTTAGTTGGTTTACTATATTGGGAAGGTGTGGTGAGGGGGTCCGCTATTCAAATCTGTGGCCTGTCCCCCTTAATCCTCTCACTTCCCGGTATTCACTTATATGAACATCGAAAAGTCTTTGAACCATTCGAATATTGCGTAGAGATCTTGTCAGTGTATCGCGAATCCATTCCATTCAAGATGTTTTGCCCTGAGCAGCGGGCGTCGCGCCGTCGTCAACGAAGTGTTGATGCGAACGCGGTGCGCCAGTCATTAGTTAGCGAGGTGCAGCCGCGAGTCTAATGCCTGCGTAAAGCGGTTAGCGCCTGCGTCCACTCCATTATTCAGAGAACACTTACTCTTATTGGTGGAGCCGCACGCGAGGACTGTGGCAATTAGCGGCGCAGGGTAGCGGAAAAGCGACAATGGAAGAAACGTTGGCCAAACCGCAGGTCCGAAACGTTCATAACGCCGAAACATCTACCGAACAAAAGACTTCGACGGACACACTGTTAGTATCAGTAATCGAAATAATAAATGAATGACCAGAAATTCCACTGAAACCTGAAAATAATTTTCTACAAATTATTGCTGAAGTGTGGAACAGATCTTACTTATTCCGACAATACGATACTCATGATCAATTTTGACAAATCCATATTGTAATTATGTCTGTATAATTTATATTAAATTAAATATATTATATGACCTTATTTTCACTGACTCGATTGCTGTCAGTTATATATTCTTAACAACATTTGTCCCCCACTGAAGGCCATCGTCTGCCTACCGCTGTCAAAAATTACGGAAACGTGTTAAGATATTGGAAATTTATCTATTGCAATTTTGACAAATTTTCAGATCATATATCGACGTAAAAACAACAACGTAGATATTTCCAAATTAGAAGCTTTTGAAGAATTGGATTGTAGATGGCGGTACATGTGGTTTTTTCTTTCTATAGTTTGCCACAATAATGTTCAATGGTTCGTAGAAATACGAAACAACGCGTTTTCGGGACATTTTTATAGGTATTCAGATAGTATATAATCAAATATTTACTATTTCCTAAATATGCATTAATATTGAATATACAATACAAAAAAATACTTAAAATGTTAAGTAACAAAAGAAAATTTTAAAAATTTATATTTCTGCCAAATAGGATTTTTGCACATTTATTTATAATTAAATTATTATATACGTATACTCGTTTATTGTCCTTCACGTAGTCTTACGCATTTTTGATTGTCAAAAAAGGCAGTACATTTATTATTAATATTATTATTATTTAGACTGTAAATGAAAATTTGCATTAACAGTTGAAAAAAATCAAAATTAATTCTATTTTATTGGAAAATTAAAAAAAAGGAACCAAACAAAAAATGTATTTGATTGCTTTACCTAGTATTAAAAAAATACATTTAGTTTTGTGGTGGACGTGATATGGTTTCAATGGAACTAAGTTTATGTTAAATGGTGCGGTGTCAAAATTAGACATTAAATAAATAAATTAGTAAATAAACAATTACTAGCAACAGACATTTGCAAAGTTGTCGCAAAGTGACATTTTTTAGGAATGCACGAATAGTCCAGCGATTTTAATTAACTGGAATTTGATGTCATGGTTTCATTGTTAATTACTTGGTATTTGATTTCAATTTTCTCAGTATTTATTTCGTTCTAAATATTTTTACGTATTACTGTTTTATATTATATTACATTTTTCATGCTATCCTTCATTTTTCTAGATTGAATACAAATGTATTTAGTTATTTGTGGAAAAGATGAAGAGCAAACCCAATGAATTGTTAAAACTGGGTATCTCTTTCTTTAAACGTTTTCCACAAAATTTAGGTGAAGTAAAGAAATTCGAAAACATTATTTGTATTTAAAACACACAAAAAACATAACGAAGATTTTGTTTTTATTTAGACTATGTTTTTATAAATTGAGGTAGATAAGTATTTTTTGTAAATATGGTGACAATTTTTTAAATGGTTTAATGATTGTTAAAATTCATGAAAATCAATTTTATCACACATTTTCTCGATTTAAAAAATGAATGAAAAAAAGAAGAGATAAATATTAGTTGGCCTGTTAGTATGATTCATTGAGTTTCACTAAAATAATTATTATAAAATGAAATTGTGTAACGTGTTTAAAATTAACTTTGTTGTTTATCCAACATCGTTCTGTTTTTAGTGAAAAGCATTTTATAAGGAAAATAATGTAACCGGAGTCAATTAACTCATTCAAAAAATTGTATGAATTACGATATCATTGCGAACGCAGTTTTTAATGAAGTTAATGTGTATCCATGTAAATTGCGGAACGTTCGTAATAAAGTGCTGATATATAGATAAATGTATTTTAATGTTAAGCTTTTGTTGAAGAACACACACTTGCATGACACGAACGGCTAAAATATTCCATCCAAATAACAGGAATCAAACCTCCATTCAGAAGTTAGACGTTCTGTAATTTTTGCTCTCTGTTTATTTATTAGCGGAGTCGTAGCCGTTGATTAGGCTACAGACCGCTTAACACGCGGGTAATGAAATTTTCAAGGTATTCTTCGTTTTTCTGCTAATGTAACAGAATAATACTACATTTCAAATGCTCGGTAGTCAGGGTTGTTCATTATGATAATTTACTTTTCACTACCTAACTTACGATTATTCCACTTTTTTAATGCAAATTTCTTTGTTTTTTATTTTCAGAGTAAGGGTGAGATAAAAACTCCCTAATAGAATTAACGCGGAAAAATCTTCGAATAGAGAATTATTATCAATTAAAATAGTCAGATGCAGGAAATAAAAAAGGAACTTAAGGATGGACAGTATAGTCATTTTATCTGTTTTTCTTTCAGGAACAATGAGCTACTTTTGTAAAACATACTTTGGGAAAAATTACTTTCTCGAATTCTCTCGATCCTAATTTAAAGGAACAGGCCTATGGAAGAACTCTATGGTTTTGAATTAATAATTTTACTCTTTACTCATTTGCGCTCCAGCACAATGATTTAAATTTAATAATTGTTTAAGACATGTAAATCAACCAATTACAATTATAAAGCTCAAAGGCAGTAATGGTTTCAACAATTCTGCACCACAATGCATTTAACAACATGCGTCCCTAGTAAGAACAAAAATAGTGTTTTCTAAAATACCGTGGCATAAACTCCGGACCTACAAATAAATCGACCTCTTATCCTCTTGTGATATGCAATAGGTTTTGCAATTCATCGATGATCAGATTTAAAAAGTATATCTGATCCAACATACCCAACATACCAAACGTAATCCAACATACCAAGAGTAAAAACAATATAAAAACTTGGAACTGTTTAATTTTTATTATGGTCAGGAGTGTGTTTACACAACATACTTTAAATCAATTGTACAACTATTCGTTCCTTTACGTTTTACTTGGCATTCTTCCGTTGCTTGTTCGGAAGAGATGTTACATGGCATATGAAGAACAACAATAAAGTATGTTTTATTTTCCCCGAAGCTAAAATTATTTACTTTAGTATCTATCTGAATCACTTTAGTAACAAAATTAGAGAATTTCGCCTTCATATATTCGCTTACAATATGAACATCATGAAATAAGATGAATTAATCTCAGCTTTTCTTGTTCTGAAGAATGTGTTCGTAGTGAAGATATCACTATAAAAACTAGTAAGAATCCTAGCATTTGCTCAAAATTCCACTTTACACAAAGGGTTGGAATAGGAATACCCATTGTTCGATATCGGTGAGGTGATACTAATATTTAGTTTTAGTTTTTATCTCTATTCATTGATTCATACTTCATTAATTCTGTTGCTGTTACAATACATTGTTTGAACTATATTATATTCCTAATTATTTTAAAATCAAGAAATTTAATAGTCGTAACAATTAATTTTCAACTTTATATCCTCAACACATTGTTTATACATTTATTTTAAACTTAAGATGCCAGCTAAGCTGGTGAAAATAATTTCATTAGAATAAAATTGTACTATTACACATCAACACCATATCTGTCATTAATACTCAATGGAAATATCAAGTTTAGAATTTCAACTTTCTCAATATACAAAGAAATCAATACACTAATTTCATAAATTAAGACACAGAAAGTTATTTAATACTAGAAAAGGAAATTGACAAGATTATTTCATAACTGTGCGATTCAACTCCAATTTGTGTACAAGATAGATATGGTGCTATTTGTAAAAGAAAATAAATGACAGACATAACCCTTATGATGTCAGCAGCTTGAAAAGGGGGTAAAAGGAGGTGTAAATAACTTATTGTAATAACTAATTGTAGTAAATAAATAATTGTAAATAACTTATTTTCACTACCTGTATACCAAAGCCCAAAAATCACAGTCAAAACTGCGAAAGTTTGTCTGTGCAAACTAGATTTCTTGAGACTAGATGGTTTGAGAGTTGCACTGCAACCATGTTTGTTTGCATCATTTTTTTTTTCTTACGTGAGTAATAACTGAGTATGTCATGTGCATTCACTCAATTGACGAACAGCCAACAACAGAGCATAGTAATTTGTTCAATGATTGATATATTATTTGATCTGCGACCTCCATACGAATAGTCCGAGTTGCACATAGCAATTTTCATAAACGATACAAATAAATTTTATTAACAGTGACAGCAACAACTTCAGTCCGCGTTTTGCATTGCTCCATATTGCGTAGCATGGGAATAGAATACAGCGCCACTAAGGGGGGGGGAGACATTTTGATTTTTAAAACTAGGATTGATTTCAGTAAATTCACGTAGATTTCATGACAGGTTTTATGGACAAGAGGAGGACACCCTAGAAGAAACAATCNGAATTAATTTTTTAAAAAATAATAAATAAATAAATCCTTTTGTAAAATGATGAAAAAGGATCAAAGGTCTGATTATGACACTGCATTTGAGTGTCAAGCCGGTGAGGGAGTCTTTCACAACGAGGAGTTCCGAAAAAGAGCAAACATTTTAGTGACCAAAAATTTTATCAATTCAAACTTCGTTGTTTCAGGTAATTGCATAAACGAGACATTATGCAGTGTTATTATCGCAACTAAGAATCAACAACGTCAAATTCTTTTTCAAATTAGATAATTTGTCTGGATAGTTGTAAACGTGAATGAATCATTTCTACAATCGTTTATGGTAATCATTAGGATCTATTTTCTAAAAAAATATAAATGAATTTAGTCTTCAAAATAGTTGCTTGTTGAAGTGACCCTAACAAGGGTATATTAGGATCTTTTAAAAATTGACAACCATTAAGTTTTCTAGAAGCATTAAATATTCGTTATACTTTGCTCAATGTATTTTACACCTAATTAGCTCGCGTCTAAATTGAGAATTAGCTAAATTTTCTCCTAATGAAGTTGTGAGAGATGTTAAAGTAATGGACCAAAGTGTGGCTTGTAATGAGAATAATTAGTATCCAAAAAACCAAATTATCTGTGTGTTCACATACATGAGATATAGACCATGTTATTCGATTAAAGCAAGGAGTAAGGAAGGTGAATATTATTAAACGTGACATATTATTCATTCACACGAGGTGACAAGCATTTCAAAAATTAGTCAAAACAAAAATTTTTACCGAATATCTTTAAGTGTTGCTTTTCAAAAGTGAGATACTAGGTGCATCTTGAGAGGGTTTCGCGACCCCTTCCCCCTAAAAAATTTGGAATTTTAGGATATGTTTAATTTGTAAATACCAGGTAAAACATTGAAAGAAATTGTTAGAATTTTTATGGTATATGTTATTATTTATTTTTAAATTTATGTTTAATTTCCGAGATTCCTTCGTCGCCCTTCGAAAGAAACGTTGGAGAAATTCCCTTCTTAATGGTGGAGTGTAAACGGGAAAAATATTCAGAGCGTGTCCTGCAGATTCTTTGGAATGGAAATTAAATACATTATTCAACTTTTTATTCTGAACTATTGGGCATTTAATCTTCGAGTATAAACAAGTATATATTGAAAAATTTCTTAATGAAAATACATGATTTAACAATACGCCATTGAGAATAACCTGATACCGTCGAGAGTGAATTCATAAAATCTTCTGTAACTAGAAATTTAGAATTTTAAGCTCATCAATTTTCATATTATTTCAAATTTTTGCACAAGAAGTTAAGACAATGTTAAAGAAGCCGTATAATCAATCGTTTTCTAAAACCTATTAATTTTTTTACAAATGTAGATAGGTGTTAGTTGAAATCAATTATTTCTAGATTAATGAAATGATGAATTTCTCTCACATAAAGTTTTATTAGTCATAATACATTAATTCTCGTATTACGTAGGTTAGACCTTGTGATGAAAAAAAACGCATAATGAGCTAAAATGTAAAAATAAAAATGAAAAGTTCATAGATAAGGTTATTTTGTAAGCAATATGAATCATGTTATTTTTATGTGTATTCAAATTTTTCAGTATTTAGTTCTCTGAAATTTCTTCTCTTTGAACTTTGATAGATTGTCAAAAATTGTATCGTTTAGGTACACATGGACAGTTTCTGCTCTACTAAAATTCATGGATGTAATATTTTTATACCTCGAACATGTCACTTATTTAATTTTTCCTTTTTTCTTCTACTGTTAGTTGAAAAATAATTATCATCATCAGAGACTCATCTTAGAAGTTTTGTCAAGATTCAAACACAAATCACGATTAATTTGTCTTCTTTCACAGAAGATTTGCTATTTTCTCGTTTTCGGAAATTTAGATATTTTTCTATGAATCGACTAGTTGATTGAACAGGGGCTTAATGAATTTCTGTGAAGGTGCCCTTTGTTAATACAGATTTACTCCGATTACGAAGCAGATTTTATCTAAACTATTGTTAGTGACAGATATAGTGATATTATCTTAGTCTCAATTTTGCACAGCTTTTTCGCCTCGCATATGCGTTTCCTTTTTTCTTCTAATGCGTTGAGCACACTTTTGTTTGTTTGGGACTGCAGTGTTGATTACAATATGGGTATTTTTGGTTGGGGTTTGTTTATGAAGATATTATCTGCTCGCTCATACCTTATTAGAACTTGTATTGTTATTTTCACATCAAAAGTGTACCAAATTTCAATGTATTTTGAAGGCTTCTGTTATTTATCCCTCCTCTTCAAATGAAGGGTTTAGTGTATGAAGGTAATACTTTGTAAGTTTTGAGATAGTTGTTCTGAAAGTTTATACAATGTATTTGTTTTCTCTAATTTAATCTAAAAATAATGATAATTTAATGTATCATTATTTATATTCTAAAAGGGAACTGTCTTTCGACAGTATTTTGAGATCATTTAGGTTATAAACGGTCTTGTTTATAGAAACTCTGCAATAGCAAAAATCAAAAAGATAATAATTTTAAATTTACTACACAATGGAACAAAACTAATCAGTATTCTGAAGAAGACATAACAAACAACCTTCATCCATGTAGCTAACTCATGTTTTGCAAAAATGCCACTAACACCCTTCATTCACATGCGTATTATCCCATCACAATTGGTACAGTTGGCATATTAAAATACTGGATAGTAATATTTTATATGACCCTTTTAGCTATCGATGTACATGAATAAATAAAGTGAACAATGATAGAAATAGCATTCGAAACGTTGTATGTGAAATAAAAAAATCATGCACTTAATAGATCGTAAAAATACTGCAACATTGCGGTGATAGTAGACAAGAATATTATCATTATTAAAATGCTAGATTGTTAGAATTACTTGTAAGTTCACTAATACCATTTTAATTTTGTAAATGGGAACGAACTGCCATGTGCCGCCAGAGGCAGTGAGTCGCTTGATAGCACGTAGCGAGAACAATCACAAGAACCCAATCGTCCCGCCCCATCGCAATGCTTCGCTTTCCACTCCATAGCATCGAGGCGGTCCAACGCGCGCGACGGCCCGGCTTCTTTTCAGCGGCCGCGTGCGCCCCGTCTCCAACCGGCAATTGCCGTT
This sequence comes from Laupala kohalensis, assembly GCA_002313205.1. Taxonomy (NCBI): domain Eukaryota; kingdom Metazoa; phylum Arthropoda; class Insecta; order Orthoptera; family Trigonidiidae; genus Laupala; species Laupala kohalensis. The sequence goes on along the minus strand of NNCF01126219.1, from coordinate 112,206 downwards.
CAGCCGGCCGGCACCAATTGCCGGTTTAGGCCTAGCGCCCTTCTTGCGTCTCGCCGCGCTGTGGCTCCGCTGCCCACGACAATAGTGGAATCGCGATAATTTCTTTATTAGGGAGGATGTTGGTCGGAGCAATGTTTGGGGATGAAAAATGTATTGATCGAGGTTTCTTGCCAATCGTTCACTTTTTTTTTCAATGTGTTTTCTTACTTGGCTTTTCGGAGTTTGTTTTGTCTCTACTGACGATCAATTTCAGTTTACAATTAATAACTCTTTCCTTCCACCAATACCAATAAAGCATGAAATATAAAATCACTGAAACAAAACATTAATTTTTTTCTTATTTCAACGAAATGACGTTACGTAGTGTTATATCTATAATAATTTTTTGATCTCTGTAATAAGGGATTTAATTAATTTAAAAAAATTAAACATTTAAAGACTATTAAAGACATGTATGTTGCGGTATTAATGAATCAAAAGATTTCAATGCAAAATTCGTATAAACTGATACGTTTTGTGAAATGAGGAAAAGAAGTTGTTCTATTGAAGTCTCCGTGTAAAATGGAAGTAATTCCCTTATGCGCTCATTAAAGCAAGTGTTGCGTTAACTATTGATAATTAAGTGGTTCAGAGCAAATTATCTCATCATCGATTATGTTCTCTTGCTTAGTAATCTCCGTAAAAAATAGATGACATTGACAAACCGTTCAACACAACATTAAAAAAATTAATATAATGAGTGTAAAGGATCATTGCAATTTTCCAAATGCTTTTATGCTCTCGAACTCGTCATTTTTTTCATTCTCTTCCCTGTGCATCTTATGAAACTTAATTAACCTCTTTTTCATAATTAAATGTTATGTTACAATAAGAATTGATGTCATTTTCTCCTAAATTAACAGACTATGAATCCGTGAAGACAAATTCTAAATACCCTTTTATTTCTCTCGTAATAATTGGATTTACCTAATTGTGTTACAGAACCTTAATTGTCTTGTACATCAAGAGACTATGCGGAAACTTCACGTTATCTGCACGTATGCGAATGTTCTTGTGTGATGTTTTGACAGTTCTTTTGACGTTTGATTGAGCTGTTGAAGATAATGTCGAACTAAACTCGAGACAGGAGGAATTAATGTCATAATTGAACGGCAATTATGTTCAGATTCTGGAGGCTGTTGTTAATAAATTAGAAATATTATTGCGTTATATCTCAAAATATCCACAGAGATGACCCACTCAGTGTATAATAATGCGGAAGAAAGAAATACTCATATAATATTCATTGTCGTGTATTCATCATAAAACATTAGTTAGATCAATCTATCTATGTCACATTTAAAATTCAGTTTCACTCCAAAACCTCTTAATACAAGTACACACAATTTCACAGTTATTTAAAAATTTAACATTTTTCTATTAAAAGTTAACCAATTGTATATAAATGAAACCTATTAAAACGGAGAATAAACCCACATCGTGTAAATAATCGTGATATATTAACAAAACCTTTCACCTGCTATACTATAAATAATTACAGAATGTGTAGTGTTTGTCCAATATTCGAATGGAATGTGATGGAGGAGATATTAAAAGGTTTATGTTAATACGTGAAAAATTGTAATAACCCCGTCATCTTTAACATAGCGAAAGATTAATTTATTTTATTTCACTTTCCTTGTACAGAAACATTATTCTCGCACTAATGAATAAAATTTAATACGCCATACAAGTTAAATGATCTATTTATTTAAGAACTATTTTCACCCCAAAGTATCACAGAAGTGCAAACATCTTGAAAACAATAAGACACGACTTAGTGTAATATAAATAATGTGAATCATATGCTTATAGACCTATCCAAGCGCAACTAGGATAATTAACTGTTTTGAAAATGTACCAGATAATTAAGGTTCGAAAATATATTGACATACAATCAAGAAGAAGGGAAGATAGCAATTTATGCTCAAGGATGGTCCTGTCATAGAACGGATTGACAGAGTGATGTTATTCACACATTTATTTTGGTAATATTCAGTCAATTGAATTGTCAAGTTGTGAAAAAGCACAAAGACTCACCCTTCTTCGGCGAATGCGCGTCGTCAGGATCGCCCAAAGCCAAAGCACGCCTCCGCTCCGCCGCCGCGTCCACGCCACCGCCTGCACCCCCGCCTCCCGGCGCTCCGCCCCCAGCCGCGACGAGAGACGCGAATCGCGCGGAGGCGGGAGCAAGTCCGGGGCCCACCGCCGCCGCGGCCGCCGCTGCCGCCGGATGCAGGAAACCCGGAGGCATCGCGAATCCTGCCAACCCCATGGGGAAGCCCCGCGCGGCCGCCGCGGCTGCCGCCGCTGAGAAATGGGACGCGGCCGGGAAGAAATGGGGAACGACCGGCGGTCGAGCTCCACCCCCGCCCGCGTTGCCACCGCCGGCGCCGCCGCCCGGGAAGCAGCCACCACCGCTGGCGGCGGCCGCCGCTGCCGCGTACAGTTGCAGCGGTGGCGGCAAGCCGCCCGACTCCAAGACCATCGCCGCCAGGTCGATGTTGGTCTCGAATTCTCAGTATAGCCGCATGGCAGTCACAAGATCCGCCTTATTAAACATTTGCAAGAAATAGTTTGGGATGAAAACTTTGCTGTAGCGTCACTCAACTCCCATTTTCTGTTCGTAAAATCACTGCACGTTCGATTCACAAAAGTTCACTGGCACTCGTGCAGTTCGCGTGCGTCGCTAATCGATCTTCGTCCTGACACATTCGTCCATGTTGTTCGGAGTAGTCTTCGGTCGTGCGGCGTGACGATCCGCGGCGAGCTCTTCTTCTCGACACGATGCCCGCCCGTCACTCACGCCTCCGTCGCGGGCGTGCGACACGCCGCTCGCCTCGGGCGTGGTCGCCCCTCCACCCCCGTCGCCAGCGCCACCACCGTCGCCTCCATGTCTCGAGCTACTGTCTCACTAATCGTGGGTCGGACGGCGTCAAACACACATGCTTAGCGACACTGCGGGCGTGAAGCGGCGTCGGAACAGCCCTGATGCACTCCGCGGCTCACGGAACAATAAAGCCGACCCCTACTCACGGCGAGAGCAGCCAAGCAAATCCTGGTAAAGCGTGTTAATGATGGCGGGGCGGCAGCTCCACACAGACGGACCCCCACTCTTCGGGTGGCGGTGGGCGCGCTGCTATTGGTCGGAGGCCTCGCTCCGCCCATGCGGTAAGCCCCGCCCCGCACGCCGCTTAACAAAGGAAGCGCCGCCTCCGCCCTGCTGACGGCTCCGCGCCGCCCCTCGCTCCCTCTGGGGTGGTTCGTGTGGGTCAGTCGGCGGCGGATGCGTCTTCCTTTTGTGTGTTTTGCATTCAATTAGGGGAGGAGGAAATTAAACGATGACAACAACACCGGAAGTGGGAAAGGGACCCACGAGGCGGCGGACGTGTTTGGGGGAGGAGTTTAAGGAAAGGTGGTGGGGTAGGGAAGTGGAGTGGTTGATTCGCGGGATCTTCCTTCAGATAGGGATGGTTCTAAATTGAGTGGTTGCCTTGGAAGTGAATCTGTGGAAGGAATATGTGAATCCGTTAGATCAATTCGACTTCAATGGTTCCTCAAAAACTTAACGAGTGTGTAGATAAATCCTAAATATAAGAAAAATTAAAAAAAAACTGTAATAATAAAAATTATATGAACATATACAATCAGATACTTCTAAAATTAAATAATACGAATAAATATTTTAATTAATTGAACATAATTGCAGTGCTTAAATGATTCGTATTTTGTGCATTTTTAGGGGAGAAATTACCGTTCAAGTGAAACTGAAATGCAGTCAATCCTGGGTAATTCGAAGTTGTTTTTTAAATTTCGAATTTTTGAAATTGAAATACTTTAAGAAATAAAAATACCAATCGGTAATTTTTCACCTGGGTGTTTCGAAATTTCTATAATTTGAATTGTTTTTAGTTCTTCGATTAATGTCGACTCACCCAGGTATCTCTGTATATAATAATTATTTCTGTTTGTCTATGCATTTCGTATCGACAGTTTTTTAATTGGTGCTTTAGGGCTCGCGAACGTCTTTGTCTATAAAGCCCTACATTATAAACGTATCGACATCGGAAAAGAAGTACATATTATCTGAAAAAATTCATTAAAATGAAACATTAAATTCTGTCTTATTATTATTTTTATTGGGGTTTTCTCATTATTAATATTTATAAAAAAAAGGAAATTTATTAATTTTAAACATAAAAGACACGAAAATTGGGCACTTTTGGGTGATAATTGAATTTAATATTAAAATTTTTCATTCCTATGGCTCTGTATTCAATATTTTTTTAATTCTAAGATTTGATTGTTCGAGTTTTCAGTAATTATGCCAGAACATAATTACTTGGTTATTAGTTAAATTCATTTTGCGCAGTTCAATAAAAATGTTAATGCCACCGAATCCAATTTTATTTTCAATCTTCAACTAGATGCACACGTGATGCAGTGGGATGGGAATGGGAGGGGGAAGTCCATTACTTCACACGGCACGAATTGCTTGGGGAGCGACTGATGAGAGTCACCTTTTACGTACGACAAAAATGGAAATCAATAGCTCAATCATTGAATACAATACTCTTTCTCGGAAACTCTTTACATCAATGCTTAATTTCTATAATCAAATTACAATCGTTTTAAAAGCATATTTTTTCGATTTTTGAACATAATGCGCCGCTTCGAAAATTTTCAAAATAATACTTGAAATAGATTATGTCCTTGTTAATCGTCTGGTAAAATATGAATGTGGGTTGAAAATGGGTTCAGTGTTGAGACAATAAAAATATAGGTTTCTTGCCGCGTGCGGAACTAGAATTTTTCTCTCAATTCTTGCTATAATTGTGTTAAATATTGCTCCAGTATGTTACTACGATGTACATATTGTCCGATAAGTGTCTCATTTTGATATAGTTATGGAAACTTTAAAGTAAAGTAGTAAAAGGTGAGGTTTACACCATGTGTTGATTTGACATGGAATGACCCTGAGAAGTCCTTAGAAGATGAATGTTTCTCAAAAGTAACATTAAAGGTCTATTATTTTGATTTTTTCATAAATTTACTTTTTTTATCAAAATATGTTTTTTGCGGTATTTCAATCCAATGACCGTCCGAGAAGTTCAAATTTAACCGAATGTCGTATTTTGGTAGACGTTTAATGTTAGTCATATGAAAAATAAAATTTGAGAAGGGGCTGATTCTTCATTTAAATCCAAAATGAGCTTTAATTAACTTTCTAGTTCAGTATAGCACCGTCTAAGCTCGCTGAAATTTTAAAATTTTGAAGTTTGAAATTTGTGAAGTAGGTTAATTAAAAGTATAACTCTTTTAAGCGAGTAGAGAGAGTTAATGCATTCTATCCTCAAAATACAAAAGAATAATTATATGTCACTGTGGCTTTCCTATGTAGGATAGTAATAGTACATAATTTGAATTAATTATCTCAAACAAATATTTATATTTTTGTCCCTCGTATTAAATTTGTCTTTTGATCATCGAGGAACTTTAATGCAACAGTCAATGTTAATAATACATACTGTTACTTCGCGTGGGTTAGTAATATTTGAATTAAAGAATCTTTATTTGATAGTATGTTTTATCACCGTTAGTGTGAATCGTTGATTCTCAGAATGTTATTGATACATATCTCTCTTTTTTTTCTTTTTGTTAAAAATACTGTTAGATGACCGACTTTATGATTCAGGGACTTAATTCAATGTATTACTGAAATATAAAAATGACGAGAATAAAAAATTCAAGAGACCAAGAGGTTTCATTAAGTTTTTCAAAGAGTAATGAAATACTTTCAAGAACTCAAAACTCTTTCACTGTCTGTCTTCTCAAGCATCATTGTGGTACCACATATATAACTCTATCCATGAGTTATTTTGGTGGCATGTGTATTTTTGTAGCATCTCAATTTCAGTATTGTAGAACTCAATCTGACATTGAAGCGAGAAAATCTTTCTATGCATTCAAAGAACAAATGCGAAGTGAATTACCCGAAGAGAAAACTTATATGAAAGATGGCAAGCATCATTCTTTGGTGTGTTGAGTAATGAAGGGGTATTTTTATACCTCTGTCTCGTTTATGGGAAGAAATTATGGGAAGTGATCTCTGTTTCGCAAGTTCAATAGGAATCGAACTAAGCGTTAGAAAATGTGAACTCGAAAACGATTGGAGCAGTCTACAGATAGTTTGTCACATTTACACCCAGTCGCTCTTTAATTTGGAGACATTTGAACGTATCTACCTGCGGATTGTTATGGAATTTGCACTTTCAAGTGGTGGTGGACAGATATCTTCTTGTTTGGTTCTTCTTGGCACCATTTTATAATACAGAAAAAGGTATTTGGAATATACAAAGCCAGAAATATGTTAATAGTTAGAACAATTATCGTTAAGTTTACGATTTTTTAAAATCAAGTAATAATGAGGTTTTCTAAGGAAAAAACAAAATATTTTAAAATATATTCCTATTGTATAAATATCAATATACCGTCTATATTTGTAAGAATATTTATGTTCATAGGTTAACTTGTACCACGGTGAAGGAAATATAAACATGACGTTGCATGTCTAGTGAAATAACTCGTGTATATCATAATATTAAGTGTAGGAGGAGGGCCACACATTGACGTCGACGGTTATCTCTAAGCGTTGCCGTATTCTTTCTCCATTCCTTCGAACTACCACCTACATCACCAGAGCATGACCCTCCGCCGCGCAGGTAGATAAGTTAAAATGCGTCTAAGGTAAAATGCGACTGGGTGTAAGTGTGCCGACCCCGTCTACAGATAGTGAAGAAATTCCATACCCACAACCATAGAGCTCCCTTTGTACAGAGCTCTATGGTTGCAGTCGGTACACCACACAGTTCCACGAAAAGTTCCTTGGAAGATGTGATATAAGAATGTTACATGTTGAGGCGTGAATGAGTGTGTGCGTGAGTGATGGTGATAATGGAGAAAGGGAGAGCGATAAGGCACCGGGTTCAAGTGCATCACTCGGTTAAGAAATCCCACAAGTTTTATTTTCAATCAAATTGAGTTATTTGTGACACAATGTAATTTTTATAAAGATTCATCATTTAGTGCAGAAATTGGACGTCGAATTGTTTATAAATGTATTATGAAATGTCAAATTACGTTAATGTGAGAAATCCCTCATATCCAGGACTTGTGGAATTTCTCAAACAAACCTGCTTATAATCGTTATAAACGATCAGCAGCTGCGTTGTGAATTTAACCACTCTCACATACGCTAGGTGTATTTAAAATTCAGGATGGAGCAGATATTGCAGTAGAAAAATTACGAAAAAAAGAAATAATATTAAAAAGTCGATTGAAACTGTGAGGTGATGAGTGACGTGTCCAAACTATTGAAGCTGAGAGATGAATATTATTAGGAGGGAAAAACATAATCTTCGTGCTGAAGCATTGAAGATCTTAATCAGCTTTTTTAATGTTTACATGTGTTCTAACTCATAAATATATGAAAAAAATACTTACTCATCGAAATGAACGTTAGTATCGTCAAAAATATTAAAAAGTAAAAAATAGTTCTCTTCTCTTGTTTGAGAAACGTATGTCCATCGACTTAACATATTTTTTATAAATGATAACTTGCCAGATATAAAATAAACAGATCTTAATCTTCCTTCTAACACGGATGAACGAATGTCAGAAAAATGTGATTGAATCAGATTTACGTTTCCTGAAAACTTATAGTTTTTGGATTTGTGAAGTTACTGGAAGAAGCGATTCAATTGTGTTCACTGTTGAGAGTCAGGAAAGTCCACGAAGCGGGAAAACAATTAACTTATGAATAATTATCATACGTTTCCGTAGACCGTCGCTGAATGGGAAAATGTTATTCAGGAAATTATTATTCTTGAACAGGCTACTATATGAACAATATTTCTTTAATGTATTTTTCTTGTAATATAGATTTCTAGAATACCTTATTACAATGATGTAGATACATTCCATGAAATATTATTGGTTCATTAGTTCGAATTATTTCTTAAATTTAATAATTATTATTGTCTCTCACGAGAGGTGGAATTATTTTTCCCTGCTTGAGAAGAAACATTAGATGCGGAAGTGGGAAAGTCCCTTGTTTCCCCCTTTAATTCGAACCTGTGTAGAGACGAATCCATATCATTAAAACATGACTGATTCAGAGACCGCGAAACACTCAAAATAGCTATATTCTTTGGTAATTATTTCTAATTATGTTGAACTAAAATGTCAACGTTCAGTGTAAATTTTAAGATGATACTGCAGACCCATACTATGTGAATTAGACTCCCGCTATTCTATTATAATCTGAGTTCCAACGACCAAAATAGTCAAGCTACTTCTATAAATAATAGTTTTCATGGTGGATAGATTGAAACTAATGGGTAGGTTGAAAAAGATAAGATATTTTAGTTGGATCGCTTAAGAAAGGAGATTACAAAAGTGAGTCTATTTTTTTCATCGGATAAGGTCAATCAGGACAACCCAATCAAAGCAAAGCAAAACAAAAGGTGAGACAAAAAAGGGAAGATGCCGCTGAACGTTACTTTTTCTGGTGTAAAATCCCAAAGACAAGGTGTAATAACTCGGCAATTGATTACGTAACGCAGAAATTACTCCCACTATCCCCTTCATAACACATTTGTAATGATACCTCTCTTACTCCCCCTCCAATATTTAGTAGTGCTACTCCTCATTCCCTTGTTAGGAAAGGTTTTCTTTACTTTTAGGATATATTTTAGACACTCTCTTAGTTTGTTCTTCATTGCTCTGTTCTCTCACTGAGCTCTTGGATGCAGATATTGGTTTTACAGTGACAAACGTTAAAGTTAACTACGTCCTACAAAACTACCCTATCAAAATTAGTGTTACATAATACCAAAGTTATTACCCCCTTATCCCGCCGTAACACAGTGTAACGATATCAAAATCTTCCCCCCCCCTGTCCAGAGATCGTTACGTAATTTATGGACCACCCCTTAGTACTACCACTAGAAATATTGAACGTATGAAATGTTTGACTTCTGGAGTCGACGACTAGAGATTTCGCAGGAACCGGGAGTATGAATATTACTCTGAATTTCATATCTACATAGATGTAGGATGTCGATACTCATGGACCGGGGAAATTAATTGAGTGTTGTTAAGTATTCTGATGCATAACGAATGAACCTATATCATGGCCAAATATTTTCATGTAACTTGTGTGTTATTTCAAAATACGTCGAAGTATCGAAGGCGTAGTATGCCGTTGAATATAATTGAACGAATCTACATCGCGACTTTTGATAATCGGAAAGTCAAACGAATTTTTAATATGAGATTATTAATGACTTGACTGTTGAACTTGTTGAAATGAAGTATTTGCTCAGGAATATTTTACTGTGGTACATGAAACTTCGCGAACAGTCTGCGATAAGAGAGTTTTGACGATTGGTGCAATCAAGCAATTTTAGTGTAAGTACAGAAGGAGAAGATACGAGGTCACAGCGAATGACTTGGCTCTTGTCGCAATGAGCTGTCAGCGGAAATATAAATTAAAGAAGCATTATCGTTCGTATTGCCTTCTTTTTATTTTTTGCGTTTATCAGAATCGGTCATTTGTGTTCTTATTTATTGGTTGTTCTAGTTAATTTCATCATACTTTTGCAATTAATACTTCTTATAAAATCTTTTACATTGTTTATTTTTTTAGTAAAGTAATAAAACGATGAAAACGAATTTTGGGTTTCAGAATTTTAATTTATTTTTGAGCACCGCGGCACGAAATATTCTGTAACTATTCAGTTATCGACAATTTCACGTTGTTACCTCCAACAAATTTTATTGTGAAGCTTTTTCAAGTTGTGAATCTCGTTAATCTCACTTACATCAGGGCAAAAATTATCATTAACGTTTTCTCTCTCTATCAACTTTCTTTTTCTTCAGTTGTGCCTCATTGTTGGGCTGTTCTTTTCCAGTTTTTCGTAGGTCTTTGATTTCTCGTAGACCATCCAAATATCACTATCATTATACATTTAATACCAAATTCATCATATTCATAATAATTATGTTTGTAGCTAGTTATTATTATTATTATATGTACGTTTATCATTATCATTTTCAACATCAAAGTATCACATTAAATAAATTATAATTTCAAAGTTCTACACCCTTCGCGTTATAAATAATTTGGTAGAAAACATAAAAATTTAAAATAACTCGAAAACATTGTTTTTGAGTGAATTCATGATCTGCATCGAAAACCGGCGCGGGTGAAGTGTATACGACAAAGACAGACCGAAGCGTTAGAAGCAATTAGTCTGGTACTTTCTCTGTGTATGTGATCCAACCGCTACGCGGAAATAAAAATCGGTCGTATCTTACTTCGCCTCTTTATGTCCACATCAATATATACCAAATAAATGAATAAATGCCATCCCTGTAATAAATAAATAAAAAATCACTTTTCAACACCGCTTCGTGACGCCGCATTGTGGAATATATTGAGACGAAACATGGTCAAAAGAATTTATCCCGTGAATTTCATGGGTTATGGCGAATTATTGGTTATATGTATATAAAAAAATTGTCATGTTAAGTTAAATGTATTTTTGATTCGAGAGGTTGTGTATCAAATCTATACAAAACAATTAAAAAGAAGCTCTATATAATTTTCTTAACATGAATAGTGGACATAACATTTGTTTATATAGTTAAAAATATTTTTTCGCCATAATTCACCAAATTTACTGTACAAAATACTTTTGGCCAGGTTTCGCCTCGATATAATCCACAGTGCGGAGACACGAAGAGGTGTTAAAAAACGGCATTCATTAGCCTCGAATAAGAGCCCCTTAACGCGTCTTAAATCGTTAGAAATATATCCGTTGTCTCTCGTTATTCATTGTAATCTCCCTGACAATCTTATTTAAACTTCTTGAGATTTTGAGCTTTAAAATAATATAGGTTAATACGAAATGTGAGTGGAACTCTCCAAAAAATGTCTATATCCAATATTGTATTATCCCCGAATATTTGATTTTGCTTGCTCTAGCCGTTTAATTTTGTTATATCAACATGTAATTAGCTTTGAAGCCAGAAAAAGAAAACAAACTATGTAGCCGAACGTCCAATTGATAAAGAGGCGTGCTCTTATTCCCACTTTGATCTCTGACCCTGTGCTATCAACTTCATTCTCAGTAATTTTTTTCCTTTCACTGACTGCTGCTAACTGAAAGCGATTCAACACTCGTGGTTTCTTGGAAATTTGTGTCGCCGTACTATAATTCTGAGAACTGCTTTAATCAATCCCCATTAATACGATACTCTGAAAATCTGAATTGAATAATGCAATAAATATGTCGTCCTGTCAATGATATGTAGAAATAATTTCGCAGTTTTATTTTTCACATTCCCTTTAAATACTTATTATCTAATTTTAATTTGTTCTAAGATTTGATTGTGCGACTTTCACATAATTGTTCCAAGAATACCAGCTCAAAGTGATCTGGTTCGAAAAAGTCTTTCAGCTTGAGTAAATACTCATATTTTATTCACGGCTGCTTATCTTTCATTTGCTCGAAAAATTTTAGATGACCCGTATTGCGTGTTTATTTTAGATGAGACTGTCTTGACAGTCTTGGAATCTATTAAGCGTATGAGATACTACTCTAGTACTGCTAAAGATTGAAATAAAATGAAACATTAACTCTGAATGTATAAAGACTTGCTACGTTTAACTAAACTGCCACATACTAATTAAACGAGTTGGTTAACTCGTTGACAAATGTAATCCCTTACCATTTGTCTATTGTCTCATTAGAATTAGACGACATTTATGCAGATTTGGAGAAATTGTTTCAAGTCATCATATTTTGTAGATTGTTTAAAATTATCCCCTCAGAGTCAAATATAGTGGACCGAAATTTTTACAGGTCTCAGTACATCTCACTCAATACAATACAAAATTCAAAATTCACTTTATATATTATTGTCGTGAAGACAAGTTTCATTTGAGCACCACACACGACGCCAATTGTCGTGAAGTGTTTGGAGAACATTAACACGACTTTCTTTAAGTGGCCTAGTGATAAAGAGGAGAGGGAGATGCGAGTAGTTCAACATCCCAGTCATGGCAATTACTTTAATACCGTTGTTGAACTTACGTATTGGCACGCATGCAGCGGAGGCGGCTGTAGCTCTCGGCGAACGGACATCAAGCGCCCGTGGGAAGGATTCTTTAAGGGGGACTCGGGATCAAAACCGAGCCTCCTCTAGGCCCCTGGCAATAGAGGGTGGGAGAAATCTAGTAATGATAGCTGTGGAATTGGAAAGGATTAGAGGTACTCTGTATGCTTGTAGGCCGTCGTCCTGCGATACCCCCCCTCTACTCCCGCTGCCACTCGTTGTGTAGAGTATTTCCGCTGAGTTCACCCACTGCCAACGCCGCTGTCGTCTGCAGTTCGACGCGCGAGCGCGCGCTGCTCGCTTTACGACATTATCTTCTGTGGTGACTCCGTTCTGTCTCTGTACCTAGGCGGAAAGCTCAGGCTGCCCACACGTCGTCAAGATCTAAACTTTCACTTCAATTTTTTTTTTCAAAAAATACAATGGCCAAGGTTTGGAAAGAGGTGAGACTGGAAACTTTTTGTCCGCAAAAGCTGAGAAGCACCGTAAGTATCTAGACGATGTTAAGAGAGACACTCGGCGTCACGAAGACGTTGGGTGGTGGTAAGGGAGGGGGATGAAATGGTTTCTCCCCTCATCACCTTCTCCGGAGGCGTTGAGCCGCCGCCAGAATGCGCCACCGTCTCCGAGCGGGTGGTGGTAGCGGACGCTGTAGTCCGCTCACGAGACGGTGATCAATCAAGACTTCTTCTTCTTCTTCTTCTTCGTCCCGTTGAAGTGGTGTTCTTCGCCATGGCCTTACATCTCATCTCACATCGTACAGTTCAACAATTTTACGTGTTACCTAATTACGTAAGAGTAAACATCGGTAATTTTCATCTCCTCCACCACCCTCTTCATAAATATATGTTAAATGTTTGTAAAGCTAGGACCCACACATGTGAAGCCTCGCCAAAGAGTCATCGGCAAATATTTGCGAACATATAACTTCCAAAATATTTCAAATGAAGACTTTAAGTTACTTGTATCGTCTCCGTTAAATTCGTTCATATTTTTTTAACAAAAGGGACAAACCATTAGTGTTACATTTTTCTTGAAATTATTTTTAAATCGAAATTTGTGGAACACGTATTTAACCTATAATTCTTCTTCAGCAATACCGGAACAACCTTCGGAGCTTTATTGTAAATAAAATATGTATTAATAATATATAGCGATATTATTGATACATATTTTATTTACAATATTATATGCCTCCTAAAATAACATATCCTCGTCGTTCGCATCGACTAGCCTTCCAACACCTTCAAGCATCGAATATTTGACTGTCCTTACCAATGGGGAGGCGTCCACACCATTTGTCGATGATCAACTTTGGAAGATACTTAGCATTGATCGCCGTGTGTGTGGCTTAGATTTAACATAAACATGTGTTAAATGTGTGTTAGGATTCCATACAACCTCGCCTTCGCATATTGAAGAACAATATTTGGGAATGCTCTTCTTAGGCGTGCGAACTTCCTCCCCCAATTACCCAGGGAGAGGAGAGGTTAAGGACTTCCTTAATAGCAATTGTTAGGTGACGGACCGAAATTTTCGAATAAAATTTGTTTTGACCTATACAAGCCAAATTAATTTAATTTACTCCAACTATTTTCACGTATAAAACCCTAATTTTTGGAATAAGATACATTGTTTCGAGAAGTTAGTTGGAGAGATTACTTCTAGCGATGAAGAAGCACTGAAGTACACCTGAGTTAATTGAACACCCTCCTGAGCTGTTTCAGAACATCTGAAAAACTCACCCGTCAATATAGGTGGGGTTGGTTGGTAGTCGTTTTCGAAGATGGGTGAGTTTTTTTCTGGACTTGTCGAATGAACTTAACTGATTGTTCACACGAGATTAGCCCTCCCTGATATCTTAAAGTCTGATTTTTGAGCCGCTCGATATTTGCCAAATTTTCTCCCCTCGGCACACTGAGGGGCGTTTTGTGAGGGTATTGGCACTAAAAACTTGCAGAAAGGAGAGTCTGTTAATCATCTTGGTGAAAAAATTCACACTGATACATCTAAAACTGTCGCAGTTGCTGGTGTGAAGTGCGCCACTAATTATGTCTGGCAGTGTACTATGTATGAAATGTATTGCATTTTTAAATATCTCATTAAATTCAATTTGATTTAATTTACCCGTTACAAGTTTTTCATAGTTCCCAGCCTTATCCTTTACNTAAATTCAATTTGATTTAATTTACCCGTTACAAGTTTTTCATAGTTCCCAGCCTTATCCTTTACCTTTACGAAAAAATAAATTCTTGAATCGAAATACAATTAAGTTTTTTACTGCTTTTGAGTTGAATAGCCCGATTTAAAAGCATACCTTACTAATGTTAAAAAATCGAATCCACGACCTCTATTTTTAATATGACTGCTCATAGTTCCTCAAACAGTACAAAATACGACCACGAAAATGACTTCTTTACTGTTTCAATCGTGAGATTGTTTTATCAATTTAATCTATTTTTTTACTTAATCAGCAAACCATTTTCAGTTCATCTTTCCGATGAATTACCCGTGTCATTTATAATCTTGGTTTTGTATCTCTCTGTGTTGGTTCTCGTGATCCACTCCTCCACTGTTTATTCTAATATTTTGTATTTGAAGTTAAAACTTAGACACTTGCGTTTTCTTCTCTTCTTGGCGTCGTGGTCTTAATGTGGAAAGAGTTATTCTCCTAAAGTCTGGTAACGACCTGTTCTAAATTTTTGAATCTAGAGAGACTTTTTGCGTTCTACTCCTTTCCTCACTGCGAAGAGGTGTGGCTGTGGTACTTTATCCAAAGAGATTATTACGAGGTACAGCTGTGGATTTGTGGGGTGTAAAGAGAGCGAATCTGTGATATATTTAATGATCAATTACCACAAATAATAGATTTCATTACATGTGTCATTCTAAAAGTACATTTGAACAGTAATTTAACAACTCGCGATAATTCGTTCCCTCTATCATACATGTATTATACTGCTAGGGGTTAAAACAATATTGAAAGAACATAATTTCCTTTGGTATTCATCGAAAAAAAAAGAGTTATATTAAATTGCTGTTAACCACCATAGGTTAACCGCTAGGAAACAGGTTAATTATTACAAAAGAAAGAAAACAAACACAATGTTGGTAATTATGACCAATATCTCTACTACCCACTTTCTCAAAAATCCCACAAAAATTGTTCTACAAGCGTCTTCTAGTTCTTTTATCAAAAAATAACATTCTCTCTGACGATCAACACGGTTTTCGGAAATCCTTTTCCACAACATGCGCCATATTTTCTTTCTTAAACGATGTTACCACATCTCTTGACCGTGGAGAAAATTCTCAGGGTGTTTTTCTTGATTTATCCAAAGCAATCGATGTCATCGATCACGAAATTCTCCTTTCCAAATTGCATTCTTTAGGCATTCGTGGACTTCCACGTCAGTGGCTAACTTCTTATTTATAAGACAGATATCAACAGGTCGAAATATCCTATACTAAAAATTAAGTACTTTAGCATTGCCTTTCAGAATCAAAGCCACTTACTTACGGAGTACCACAAGGTTCAATTCTCGGTCCTATACTCTTCTTATTGTATGTGAACGATATGTCATATTCCACATCAGATTGCAAAATGGTTCTTTTTGCTGATGACACTAATTTACTACGTAATCACGCCAACGCTCATTAAGTTTTGTCTAACCTCTCGGTTTGATTCCATGCAAATCGCCTCATTGTGTACACTGACAAAACAGTGTCTATGTCATTTCACAATAGTATCACAAAATATTTACCCCAGGTTTCTCTTTATTTAAACGGAACACAATTAAAAACTGTTACGAATACAAAATTCTTAGGTCTCCATATTCAAGACAACCTCGAATGGATTTGTCACGTTAACAATCTTAATTCCCAATTAAGCAAATTGTTTTACGTATTGTGAATCATAGTTAACGTAGTTAGTCCACGTATTTCCCGTTGCGTATACTTTGCAAACGTATGCTCCCATTTACGTTACGGTATTATATTCTGGGGCAATTCCGGTCAGAACATTCAAACTTTCTGAATTCAGAAGAGGATAGTTCGGATAATTTGTAAATCTCACCCCCGAAACTCTTGTTAACCTTTATTCAAGGCATTAAATATCTTAACACTTCCCTACATTTATATTTATGAAACGGTCGTGTTTGTTGAGACCGAATTACTGAAGTGCCATCCTTTCTTTATACGAAACTGTCTCGTTCACGAACACAATACTCGCAATAGTAGTAATATTCATCGCCCTAGAGTGTCAACCAGTCTTTGCCAAAAAGGACCGTATCATTCGGGAATCGTTGTATATAATTCCCTCGCCAAAAATATAGACGATATTATGAAATTGAATCCCTTCAAATTCGCGGTTAAAAGCTACTCCTGCACCAGTGATTCTACAATGTAAAATAATTTATTGATTTCAATAAAAGTTAAATTCGTCTTGTACTTTATCACGCCATTGCTTTAGTACTTTTTAAACAACTTATAACAATTTCAAAAACTATTTTCTTGCATGATTGGGTTGTGTGTTATGATTCATATTAATTTAGTTTTATGTGTACTCAACTTTGGCACGATTGTGTACATAAATTCTGTAGCCCCATCCTGGCCCGGGTTTTATCTCCGGTTTTCCTTCGGGTAGAGGCGGATTACATTATATCAATGTTCCATTCCTCGAATATTTTAAATTAAAATAGCAATGGAATTGTCATTAGTTTACAAAGATTACACTACTCACAGGTCGTCGTCATTATTAATAAACAACACAACAAAACATGCATTGAAAAATATTTTCCATAATTTATTTTTATTTCTAAAATATCAAATCAGTGCTCAAATGTATTTGTAAGCAACCAATAATTGTATAGTTTACCCTACTTGTAATTGTAATTTCTAAAAGTATTGGATAGTTACAGTTGCTCAAGTAAGTAGTTTCTATAGATAAACCGACGTTAAAATTGCAAATGGAAAGTCGAGAGAGTCCCCGACAGGGGTTGATTACCTCTATTTGTTTCAGCGTCTCCCTCGAGGGGGACAGTTATGCGTCGCGAGGGAGACATTCAGCTTGAGTCCACAATAGAAAACAAAGGTTTGGGAAGGGGTTGTAATGGATGGCAGTTTCTGCGCACGGGAATGGATTTACTTAATGTTCATCTCGGCGAGTGATGGAAAAAGTATTAGGGTAGTAGAGTTTCCTTTCGCAAGAGTTCTAATATTCAATTCAGCGAAGAGCTCTATAACTGTAGAACTTGCAGGTTATTGAATTTCTCCAAAAAAATATTAATGCGACAAGATATTTATTTTCGTAACAGTAGACTCTCTCTCTCTCTCTGTTCTGGCCTCGGTTAGTTCGTCCGGTGTCCTCGGTTTGTTGTCACAGTACTTTCCGAAAGTTTCATTTTCCAACTTCAGTGCAGATAAGTGTTTGTGAGAGACAATGTGGAATGGTTTTGCTATACTATAGTAGAATTAATACTACAAAGGGATTGTACTAGCCAATGACGATGCGACTCAGTGGGGCAGTCATTGCTTCCAACCAAGCTGACGGGTGTCGTGAAGTTGACGGACCGGAGTTGACAGGGTTTGACAGATTTCTCTGTCTCTATACGTGATGTCAATAATACTGTGCGTAAGAAACGAGGTTGACCTACGATTTCGTGCGAAAAGGAATCCCTTAACGCAGCCTAACACGAGAATTGGAATGTAAAGTAAGATTTCACTTCCTGTGGCAGTGACTTCACATCTGGCTTAAGTTATGAATCAATCTTCCCAGAAGGATGAATGATTTGGGTGGGGTAATTACAGAGACAAACTGACCAAATGGCATCGTCGCTCCTAACTGTATCCCCACCCAGCCGATTTCCCAGTCCCTTCCCAATTTCATTCAACTAGAGTTTTTTTTTATTTGTTAAGTTGAAATGGAAACGTCCCAGATTTTTCGTATTTCATGTTACTTTTCCCGACCATTCTTTCTTTTATCCGTCCCATAAATACATCTACAATGGCTCATGAACAGGAAGATATAATTAGAAGCGAGAGAGATTCGCTTCTCCTGCAGAGCATATATCACTTGCAGTCCGGTTGGATGGGGGCGTTCATTTCACACTCGAAGCGCTGCGCTCGGATTGCTTCCCATAATAGGCAATCGCTGTACATCTCGATCTGCCACGATTCAGTGTCGTGTTACATGCCACCGTTCTCTTTCTGACGTGCCAGGAATCACGCTCATCAATGGTAGATTTTACATAATAACTGCACATAATCATCATATATTAATGCACAATTGTCCCAGAAAATAGTTCTTTTTCTGCGTAACCGGTCGGGGTAATCACACAAATGAAATGTCGTACTCTGTAGCATTAAAGGATGTGTTGGCGTTTTCCACTTGTTTCACCTTTTTTTCGAGATAACAGCATTTACAAATTTCATCAGGAAACAAAGCTGTCTTTTATTTGAAGAGGATGTTACTTGACTACATGAATCCTGACAGTTGACAGCTTTCACGCGTCTGACCATGCTGGTATGAACAATATTCGTAAAATAATTGTTTGTGAGTTACCTGATACTCCATTGAGCATTATCGTTAATTAACAGTTCTGATGTCCTGTTTACATTGCTTAATGCTAAGTATGAAGCAGAGAGAAACTTGCCTGCAACCAGCAGATGGGGGAAAATTGTATCTGTCATAATATACAGATGAATAAAATATTGCTTAACAAAAGTACACTTTCTTATTATCATGCAGTATATAGTTTTATTCAATTACAAGTCTAATATGCAAGAGTAATATTTGAATGTTTCTTCACTATGTAAATATACCATTTGATATTTATCAAACTTAATAAACTTATGTACGTAATTATAGGCTTTTACACGTCCTGTTGAATGGAAATTGATGCGTGTTTTGTAAGCGTTGGAGGGAACACTTCCTTGAGCATGAGTTTCGCTGAGGGAGGCAGCGGAGGGATATTTCTGAAAAAAATGAACCAATAAGTTTATTCGACTTCTGGTTAGAAAATGAACTATAAACTAAAGAAATTACTTTTCTAAAAGATGCAATGCCTCTCACTGACACCCCCTTACAAAAAGGAGAGTAGGAGGGGGGACGTGGAGAGCACTTGCGATCCCCCTGAATACCCCCCAAAACGAAATAAAAATGAATGACGAACAATTCTTATGTATTCTATTTTCCTATATATTTATTATTTTTAGTACTAAATAAATTTAAAACATCGTCCACAAAGTCATTACCCCATACGAATACCAAAGAAAAAACCGTTCTTGTGACTATGTGAGTTGCTATTTGAGTTATTACAAAATTCGATTGTATCTACGATATGAATGTTGGCATAGCAAAAACTGCTCACACAAGTGAAAACTGTCCTGGACGGGGTTAGATATTCATGCGACCTTGTTTTGCAAGGCAATGTAATGAAGGTAAGACTTAACTAATGTCTAGACAGTGAAGTCTACCAACTCTGGTTTTCCAGAAGTGGAAAAAGGACCATGATATCATACGAGTGGCTGCTCGCCAATCGTCATTGTTTGTTGTCGACTGAAAATCTGCGGCTACTACACCAAATTTGACATAACTGCTCGTAAGTTCTGTAGTTGGCGATATATTGATTGTGACAATCATATAAAATAAACGCAATGTTAGTTTTTTCATAATCGTTTTCTTTTAAACTAGCGAAAATATTTCCCTCATCTTTGTTAGTAACGGGAATCTTGAAAAATGCAAAAGGAAAAGTAAGTTACAGAGATAGTTATAAATGACATTAAAGATATTCATAAAAGTAATTACTAATAAATTTGTACTTGTAATATTTATTACTATGACTCGAAAGGAAGAGTTTAGTTAAATACGCTTATAATCAAGTAATTAGCGCGAATGATATTGAATTCAATGACTAAATTAGTACGAATGAATTTGAAAGAAACGGAAGTGAGAAAAATACTAATGATCATTTTAATTTAATAAGGTGTTAAAAAATCGAAGAGTATTAAAATATCAATAACAATGCATGATGTTAGCGAAACACGAAAGAAAAAAAACTCATCAGTACAATTAGGTCCTACAACATCCTCGCGCTTATTACAATAAAAAGCATAAAAAAGTTGCTTAACAATCGTTTCCAGAGTAACTGAATATTTTCCCGCCTAGTTTAAGATACTTAGTACACTCTTTTTTCTATATTGTTTAATAGCGATCTGTTTTTAAAAAAATATGATTTTTGTTGGTGTTGAAATTGCCTAAGTTCATAATACGCTCATCAAATTCAAATATTCACTCTTTTTGAAAACAAAAAGTCTGAAAAAGTTGTCACTTTTAAGTGATTCATTAGATTTCTTTTGAGTCAAGGATAGGAAAAGTTGCTTAAAAATTAAGTAATCATTATTTAATAACAATTTTTTTAGTTTTAAGGGAAATGAGTAAATGATAAGAATTCGTTATGGATAAAAAAACTTGAAACCAAAATCCTCTTTCACGAGTAGATTCTCCTCATCCCATCTTCCTGGTCATCCTCTCTCTCTCTCTCGAGCATCGTATTCGTGGCTTATGCCCGTCATTCCGCGCCCATCCTTGCATTTACATTGAAATTGCGGCAAGTGCGGTGGTGACTGCCGACGGACGCCCAGGCGACTTCGTCACGCCCGCCTCACGCGCGGACGGCGGGCGACGCACGTCGAAGGGGGCGCGGAATTACTGATGTTGTCATTGTTAATTAATCCGGTTGGTTAATGATATCTCGTCGTCGACTATACCCAAAGGAAGGGATGGGCTGATATGAGTCAGCTATTCATGAACCCATATGTTGATTATAACACATACTCTGAGACCACGAGGAACGTAGGGGCGGCTGGGAGAATTCGACGATGCGTGGCATATGGACTGGGGCCGTTCCGCTGAGTTTTAAGCCACGTCGCTGTCGCACCGGATTTTCTCCCTGGCTTCTCACACAGTGATGCGTGACTGTCGGCGACGGGAGTCTGGGTGACGAATGTGTGGTTTGGTACGATGCGACGTCATGTGTGTGTATGTGAGGTTGGGGACATGGGCGAGATGACGAATTTTGTTTCGTTCCGTCTGAGGACGGTTTGGTCCACATCCACACTCCGATGTATCGATTATTCTTACTTTTTGACTATCTAAATTTCCTATTCTATGAATGTCTTCATATTCATATTTTCAACCCCGTAGAGAGCACGGAACGGATCTAGGAGGAACGCAAGGGCTTTAACCTACGCAATCCGTGACCCCTTTTTTGCCTAAAAGAGGTAGTTCATGTATAAATAAATACTTTTATCGGAAACGAGACACATACCTTGGTCTCCTCTTACGCCAAACCGCATTATAGAAAAACATTCTTATACAAAATTAGATTCAACAGAGGTATGTCTATACAACTGAGTAGCAGGTCATGGACCAACCTGACCCTTTATGATTGACGGAAGCCCAGCGAACATGGGAGAAAACAATCAGAACAGTTTCAAGCTAAAATTTGACAATATTATTTGGTAAATATATAACTGTACATACAAAAACATGGATTGACAAATGTAAATCAAAGGAGGACTTTTTCATTTAAGTCAATTAAAATATCACCAGATCGTATAATTACATTTCAAAACATTGGATAAATCATTACGTATAAAAAATCTGTAGTGTGCCTCACTCAACTTTCCAACTATAATTCATCCAAAGAGATCTTAGCAAAAACACCCTACACCAATAAAACTAAATGAGAAATAATTAACACCAACTACGTGAAACATGCATAATTGTAAAAAAAACAACTATCATATGTATAAAATATTTATCCTCACACCACAAAACGTTTGCTGCCTAATTTCACATCAGCTCATACAATTACAGATCGCATTTCACAGCAATCTGTACGCACAATTTAATAGACAATGAAAATGTTTATATTCATATTTTTAAAATTTTGAATTTTAAGAATCCGGAAGTGGAGAGCGATGTGTAAATGAACTCGAAATGAACTGTCCAGAAATAGGTTCCCAATTCATTCAAAGCCAATTCTCTACTTAGGTTTGATTTCAATAATTTGTTCGTGAGTTATCCGATAAAAATTCCTTACACATACACATTTACGACTTTGGACATCATCGCCATTTTGAAAATAGTCTTCTGGACCCGATTCGTATAGATCTTAAGAGATCCTGAAATTTTTTCGATCGATTACTATACTTTTCTTATATATACATTCCTTATATAATTGGAGTCCCCGTCGTGGCGACGGTGTCAGCGTGATTGCTCGTCACCAAGTCATCCCGGGATCGTCACCAAGTCGCGATGTGTCTAGTAAGTAAACTCGTACAGAAATGAGCCTTACGTTGTGGTCCTTCGTTGGCTGAAACGAAAATACGTACATACTGGAAAGAAAAGTAAAGTAAAATCATTATATTCTCAATTAATTACATTGAATACGACGAAAAGAAAATGACATAGAACAAAGAAAAGAACTATGAAATGTACGAAATAAGCTTTATGAAAAGAAGGAAAAACTTTTAGTGGTAAAAGAGATAATAAAAAGATCTTGATGTCAAATAATTATTTTTTTTAAGTGAGAGAACAAGAAAAGTTCACATAAGAAATGAATTGATGAAAAATTGTCAGTATTGTTTTCAGTAGTTTTTAAATTTCTCTCATTAAAATGTTCCGGAATTGGGAGTTTCAGTTATTGGTGTTGGGGTCAATTTTTTTCTTGTGAACGGTACTGTTCCCACTGACGTCCCGAAAACACGATATTTATACCGTTTCTCCCAACCAATGGCGGAAAGTAAGAAAAAGGGAAGAGGTTACGGAAACATCGTTTCACGGGGGATTCGCCAAAAGGGAAATATATTCGATACCAGATGAACAATATAAGTATAAAATTGCTCCGTCAGTAATAATGTAAAAATCATAACATTTTTTCCTGTTTCTTCTTAGGGAAATGTTTCTGGCGGAAAGTGTTGTTTATTCTTGCATGGTCTTATTTTCGAGAAAAATATTTTAATGACAAAAACTCGGACCAACGTGAGTATTCAGTTCTCTTAACTGACCTGTATTAGACTATATGCCTATGACCAATACTGCCTCAGTATAAGGAGACAACCCGATAAAGTGAAACAAGATAAAATTGCATATTTCATTTGATAACTTGAAATTGAATTTACGGAATCTGTTTTACATTGGCCCCTGTAGCTATACGAATTGAAGGAAGACGACTTGAAAAAAAAATTCGTAAGGAAATTTAATTAATTAATGCGTTGAGCTCGCTAAATGGAAATATTTAATTGAGAACTAAAAAGTGTGGATGGAGCTATCATCTAAAGTCCCCATGTTGCTGAAAGATAAGCGTAAGTAATTCTCATCTTAGCTAACCTCAATCGTCCAAATATTAAGTGATTATACAAGCACGACCTATAACTTCTTAAGTTTTATCAATTTTAACAATGACTTGACTAATTAATTGATCTGTGTGTAGTTGTTTCTTTTTTTTTTTTTTTTGCTGATGATGATTGGGTATTTGGAAGATGAATTTTTAACTCGTTTGCCTTAACGTTCAGAGGGGAAAAGTGTGTAAACATCTTTAGCTCATAAATTTTCATGATTTCTCCCAACTTAAGTGATCTTACAAGATTCGTTATGAAGAAGTACTCTCAAGACGAAACGACCCCTTGGTTCATGCCACCTGAATCCACCACGCGCGTTGGGGATGGTTGAGGGTAAATAAGAATCCAAGTTTTCCTTTCTTCCAAACACACCCCTAAAGCTATTGCCGAGCTCTCTTGACATTTATTGCTCCCTCTAGCACGTACATCTGTGCAGAATATCGTTGTGAATTCCTTTTCTTGCTTCGACGCTATCTCGTATTAAATGCACACTCTTCTTATACAGAATCTTATTATAATTTAAGTATCTCCTAAACAGTTTTCCTCTTTCCTATATCGAAAAAAATCAGTAAGAAAATTGTTTTTCTGATAAACTTATTAAAAATAGTTAGTTTTGCATCTGTTGGTGAATCTCAAAAGCGCAACATGTTGATGCAATTATTTTACGACGACTGCAACCTACATCGCACTTTGCAGAAAAGATTGTATTATGAGACTATTATGGTAATGAACAAGTTCTAAAAAATGCTATAGTAGTCAGCGATGAAACAAAACTTCAATCACTTTAAACTTATTCTAAATTGTAATTTTGTGATATGTATGTCATAAGAGTGTTACAAATTACACATCGTGAAACCTTTCTAACTAGATCTAGGACCTACTAGATCAGCGGTAGCCAACTGGTGGTCCTCTAGAAAATATTGGTGATGCGCAGACAAATCTGAACATTAATTATAATTTTATGAACAAAGTAGTTTACTTTAACATGAATATAAGAATTCTAGATTTTTTTAAATTCATATTTTGAGAAAGTGGAATCAAATTAGGAAAAACATGTGGTGGTAGATAAAGTTTAAAACACCGCACGACTCAACTTTAATAATAAATAATTATATGCAGTATTTTATTAAATTGCAGCATTTCAGTTTTTTTAATTTGAAATTTCTTGGGTCGTATTCATCGTAAATAATTAACATAAGTGGTCCGTGGAATTTATGAAAATTAATTTAGTGGTCAGTGAGGTCCAAAAAGTTGGAAGCTGCTAAATTACATAACAATTCTACACAAATAGAATCAGGAAATAGGGTCGTTTAGTATATCCATCAATTATACATGCTATTTATAATCCTCAGAAATATATTTCATATAATATATGGAGAAAATATACCATGCATTTGAAGATTTCGGAAGTAAAATTATGAGTGTGAAGAAAGAATACTGCTAGTTAGTAGAAAGTTCACCACGCAGTAAAAACGGGCAACATATATACTGTAGTAGAATAAATGACAAAGAAGGAACAGTCATGTATGGAAATCAAAGGGTTATAACAAACAAGAAAGAGAGATAAGAATAAGAGAAAAGAAGAAACTCAGCTACAGGATCGAAGGGAAAGAGGAAGAATTTAGGAAGAGAGAGAGAAAAATAGAATGAGACAGAATCAAGAGAACAATAAGACAGAAACCGACAGCGAGAAAGAAAGTGAGGGAGAAAAAACCCAGGCAATGGCCAAACGGATGAGAAACCGGGTTCAGAAAAGAAATTTAAAAAATAAATTATAATCCCCTTGTATGCACACGCTGTCGCTTCATCACTCAAGCTTCCTTTGGTGTGTTTCAAGAACATTTTACACCAATTTTTTTGCCCCTTTCCTTTAAGCTAATGTCAGCTTTTATCAATTTTGTCCCCCCTCTTCCCAGACAAAATCAATTGCTCTTTAGTAGTAAATTTATATGAGTAGAATTTATGTTGGTAAATGGAAATGTCCCTGGTATACTTAAAAAACAAAAATATGGTGTCAGAATAATATCCGAAGACTATTGGTCAGCCGAAGTTCTCCCTCTGATTTTTACTAACGTACACTAAGCCCTTGAGTTCTTAAATTGCGAATTGTAATGGATTGTAGGATAACAATATCTTCAAGAGTTACTTCGCGCTACAGCCTTGTTGAACATGCTTTTATTGTCTATGTCCAATGCCTTTATATTCCTAGTAACACCAAAATATACGGTTAAGAGACGATGAAGAAGGTAATCCGAACAACTTATCGAAGTACAAAATATAGTTATATACCACATTACAATGACAGTGCTGCTTTGCGACCGTGCACATGGTCCTCTTCAGCTCTATCAATCGTTTTTCATTGTTGTAATATTCAAACTGATACACTCGAAGACGATTATATGCACGGTCGCAATGTATGTACTGCTGAGATTGTGATGTGTACTTATTAACTATTTGTTTCAACTTGACGATTCGTGTGTTTTATTTAATTAATTTATTATGGCTATATTCTTCTTTATAATTTTTTTGTGCTTTATCGTTGGAGACTCACTATTCTCACATTTTCCCCTCGTAAGCCAATGTAAGCGATTTGCCAACCCCGACTCCAGTAACATGCTTACGTAATATTGAGTGTTCCCCTCTCCGCATGTTTCAACCCCTACCACCTCCCCCGCGAGCTGTTCGCTCCAGAATTTATTCGACCCTAATTGTAGGGTTTGTGAATGCGCCCCCGGGAAGTGACGCAACGATAAGATGTTTTTGGATTAGAAAATAACACACGGCACCGCAATGATTTCCACGGATTGAATGACTTTTTTTCTCTCCGTGGAATGGATGTTGTGAGGCGAAGCAATTATTTCTAAATGAAGGGGTTAGGTTTATGTTAATAAAATTAGGAGTCCAAAGGAGAGAGCGGAGAATGGCAAAAGATGGAATTTATTTGACAGTTTGATCAAAATAGAACTGGGAAAACACGACCTTCCCTTTCTGTTCTTGAATAATGTAGATGCGTGTTTGAAATGCGAGAAACACTTTAAAGTAGACAACCAACACCTAAACTGCATATTTTTAACGTTCCAACTCTTCACGGATGTTATTGATTAGGTTGCCGAAGGGGTGTAGCAGATGAGGGATAAAGGAAATGAGGACTTCAGAAATTCTTTATAGAGCAATTGATCTGTTACGATTCCTCCTGATGGTGCTATAATATTCTTGGCAAATAACTACAGGCAATTTCTATTCATTCACAATAAATAATTTATCCTCAAATACGAAGAATAAAATATTTTGAGATCTACATTATTCATGATACATGGACGTGATAATCATTATTCATCTTCGATGTAAACGTATTTTTTTTTAAATGGAAAGACAACTTTCATTGCCATTTAATATATTTTCTATTACAATATAATAGTGCAAATAGTTTATTTTGTGAAGGAATAAAACTCTCATAGATTTTTTCTTCTTTATTAGCGATAATAAGGTAATATTATTTCGTTTGGAAAATTTAAAATATTTTTTCAATCTGAGAGAGATATTTATATTTTATCAATGACCCATTTTGTGGAACAGTACCCACGACCCTTTTCCTTGAGTCCCATTTTCTGGAACACGTGTTCTGGCAACTGAAGTAAGAGTTTTGAGCAGGCGTTTTCAATCGTGGAATCAGAAGAAAATACTTTTCTCTGTCTGATTTATTTACGACTGATTGGATACGAAGGCTATAATTTTACTACAGATTCAAATATTCTAACAAGGTTCAACCGAACATATTTTAAGATATTACATCACTTTGTCGTGTGACTCAATAAGAACTCGAAAGCATAGATTAGCTCTCGTGAGATATTCTATCAACGTCATCATATCATAAAACGAGTGTATCCGGTGCAATATTTTAGAGGATAACTCCCATAAAACGTGTTATTTCTCACCCAAACGTGGAACTGATGGAGTGCTTGATTCACGCAATACAAAAATTAATTGAACATCAAGACGTACAAAACGGAACTTCGGGGATATTGCTCAGAGATTAATGCATTTAAATAGAATATTACGGATTCTGGGCAGACACTCGCAACAACCATCAAACATGTGCTCGCCAGCGCGCTTCTCGTTCCATGCGCCGACCGACACCTCCACTAACTGGAACAATTACCGCGGAATTTTCGCCTTTTTATTGCTCGGCAACCGCAAAAAAATCCCTGCAATAAATTACTCCACGTTACATAAACCGACACCTCTTTAGTTGCTCTCCCATATGTACTTGTCAGAGAGCTAATATATTTAATTAGAGCGGTAGTCTACATCAACCAGAATTTTAGTCGTTCGACGTCCATCTTCATTCCGGTGCGACACTGCACGAGGGGGATGAGACGGTTCTAGCGGGGTCGCTACGCTTCCATTGCTCACTGCAGGAATTGGTGCGATTTTTTAACTGTGGACTGGCGTGGGAGAAGGACTGCTGCGATAAGAATTGGGAGAGAAGAGAATAGGAAAATAGTTGAAGATAGAGATGTAGCTAGTATAAGTTAGCAAAGCACATAACCATTCATGAAACTTTCAATAATGTTGTCTATTCTGCTTATATTAAAAAAAAGCACGAATTATGGTGTATTAAAAACTTCGAATCATTAACTATGCCGTTCATTGAAAATATTTGGAAAAAGAATGGTTAGTATGCCTACCGTAGATCCGTGTTTCATACTTACTATTGGTTACCGAATAACAATTTCTTCCAGATTACAATTTCATTG
The DNA here is from genome assembly GCA_002313205.1 of Laupala kohalensis. Taxonomy (NCBI): domain Eukaryota; kingdom Metazoa; phylum Arthropoda; class Insecta; order Orthoptera; family Trigonidiidae; genus Laupala; species Laupala kohalensis. Next base: position 83,821 of record NNCF01126219.1, on the reverse strand, counting down.
TGTGTTACCACAGTTTTTGTTAAATAACTTTTGTATTTGATCCGTAACTCGAGGGAATTTTTCTTCTGCTGTATTCTTTATTAAATTTGTGATACGTGTGATAGTTTTCTACTTCGTTTTTATTAGAAATTACACGATAATTCATTTTTTAACCGTCCCTTTAGAAGGTTTATTCAAAGAACTCGCACAATTTCGAAATTATTTTCTTGAAATCTTACTTCGAAAGATCGAAATTTTATTACACAATTTGGTAGATAATAGTTTATTCTTTCAATTAAAATATTCAGGACATCCAAAAACAGTCGCCAAGTCAGTTAGCACTACCTTCACCACAAAAGAAAATATATCGGTTTATAGATCTAATGAATCGATTTCTTCATCCGACTTGATACCCTTTCCTAATTCAAACTCATCCCCTATTGTCGATTCATTGATTCACGTGTTTGATTTGATGAATCTCAGTTGCCTAATCCCTGCGAAGTCCACTTTAAATTGTGTAAATGTAAAGAATAGTCTAATAAAGAATTCGATCCAGTGATAGTAGGAGTATCCAGTTAGAAAAAATAAATATATGGTGAAATAAAGGAATTCCCCCATATAATAAATAAATAGTTGAACCGAGGAAATAACAGAATAAATAGAGAAAAGATAATCGAAGGACTTGAAAATAACGACAGGTGCAATATAAAGAACACTCTTAAAATAATAATATATGTATTGATACACATTTATAGGAGGCGGACGTCTGTATCGTAATAATTTACAGCATTATTAAACGTACACTTTTTATTTATGATAAGTTTTGGAAGATTTAGATTGGATATTATTGGTGAAGACGCAACTACGCATTTGTACTCAGTTATTCATGTACACAACTATTCTAACAAATACGTTTATAAATATAACTATAAAATTTCCCGCATATAGGTAATTCATGAAACAGTAGAAGAGAAAAATAGAAAGAACACACTTGAAGGATTCCATCGCTATGAACTCCTAAAGCAATGGATATACAGAGTGTCGCAGAACTCCACACGCATGGATTGCAAATATGTTCTATCCGGAGTCTCTCGAATTCTCGCGACGTCCGTGCGAGACTTGTATCATTGTTAATGAACAGATTTTTTTGTGGGGCTTTACGGCTCGTCNTTGGAGCCCTAAAAACTTGTACAGGTAGGGAAAATGCAGTTACGCACTAGGGAGAGCCAACATGACTCTCCCCGCGTGTGGGACTCGCCGAATGACTCAACCATACCCACTAAAAACCCTCCTGAATTACAACTCAAAACTCATCTCGAAACATTATTACATTAAACATTATTACAAAAATAAAAATAAAATAAAAAACAGAAAGAGGAAAATGAAAGATAGCCTAGCGTCGGGATCNATAAAATAAAAAACAGAAAGAGGAAAATGAAAGATAGCCTAGTGTCGGGATCGAAAAGACAAGAGGTGATCGAGGGAGGTCAGGAAAGAGAAAGGAAGGAGTCTTGCACAAGTAAGTGGAAGTAATGCCAGGCTCAGCTCGGGGCCCCATGTTTGCCAAACACGTACTTACTCGATGTATGTCTCTTGGGGAGTTTAATGAACAGAACTTTGAACATCTGTGGTAATTTGTCGTTAAACTTTGAACACTTAATTGTTATAATGAATCGCATTACACGCATTTATGTCTTGTGTTCTTACTCTATCATGGTGGCGTTTCATCTCGTCCTGGTGACATTTTTGGACATGCGTTGCGCCTTTATGATTGTGGTTCCTATTAGTTTTCTCTACCATCCCTCCAATTTTTTCCGTAAAGTTCTGGGACGTCCTGTAGAGAAGAAGCAAAAGAAGAATTGAGTCCAGTGGAGAACGAAAGACCGGAAAAGCGGAGTCGGTGTTGATTGTGGTGGCATGAAGAGAGGTGTGAAAAACGCAAGCTCTCTCTGGTGCGTGATTTATTCCCAATGGCTGCTGTCGGGCCCCTCCGCCACCGCCGCCGCTGTTGCTGCTAGAGAGCCATTTGTTCTCATTACCTTCGCGCGTGATGCAGGACGCGCCATATATTTTTGAATCGCTGCTGTCCTGTGACACCTTTTGTAAAATAAAGCGCGCGCTATTNTTTGCCCAATTCCGTGAGAGGGGGGGGGGAGGGAGGAACAGGGTGTGCTCTGCGAAATCGGAATTTGTGGCGAGTGGGAGGAGGGACAGGGAACAGGTTGAGTGTCAGGAGAATATGAGGGATTTCGTTTTCAGAATATGCTCACCTCACGTTGACAATGCGGAGAAAAGATTTGATTGTGTACGACAAATAAAATTTTGACATCTTTTGTCAAAACATCGGGAGCGTATCTTACACTATTTTTATAAAGAAAAGATTTTTCACAATAATTTAATTTTCAAATATTGTATGAATTTTCGTGAGAAGTATTAATTAAGTCTTAATGTATATATCAAAATCAGAATGTTCTCTTCAAAAGTGAAACATGCATGTTCTGCTTTTTCCCGGAAAGACATCATAATAAAAAGTTTTAGTTGTATTATGTACGCGTATTTAACAGAATAATTGTCAATAAATTTTATAGATTTATTCAGAGTTTTCATGTTCATTCGAAATCGTAGAACTTTGAAGAAGTGATGTACAACAATCACATTATCAGCTTACGTATTTTTTCCCTTCTTCATATATCTCTTAAAATATGAAAGCTAAATCCAGTAACCAAAAATTATTGAAGCGTCAGCAATTTATATTTGTGATCCAAAGTAATCCTGGAAGAAGAATGAAAATGACAATAAGTTCAGGAATGATTATATATCGTCTGAGATTGCACATCGCCATCCTTTACTCCTAATAATCCTGATGCCGGAAGTAATGATAGATGGCTATCTTCCTGTTATTTATCCGAGAACAAAACTTCTATTTTCTGGACAAATTCTTGAAACTAGCTGAAGCTCAGCACATTCAGGAAAAGAACAAAAATATTACAACTGTTCGAATCAGGATGGGCTTGTTTAATCCATCTTATCACCTAATCCACTTGTATTTTTAATACAAATATACTTTGTTTTGTTTTTGTTGTTGCTTCTTTCTAATATTTTTTACTAAAACTATGACTTTATCTTACGACACTTTTAATTAGAAATGCTACAGTTCAATTATAATTCTTTGTTGTTAAAGCAGTACGAGTATCGTGTGTCAGTTGTATTAATTCGCATTCTTGTTTCAAATTTCGATTTTTCACATGTTCGCTGCATCTAAGGAATTAATTAAGATATTGTTTGTACGTAATTGTGATTGTTTTGTGATGATTGAAAAGAAGGGCAAAGAGTGGTATAATAACAGAAACGTCCTTGTGAAACCGGGAAGAGACTTCGTATCATATACACAGGGTTAGGATTTTAAGGTACAAAATTCATACGTATCAAGGAACGGAAAGGGTTCTACAATGAGCAAAAAAATGGACAAAAAGGTGTTGATTTACTCAAGTAATTGAAGAAATCATCGTTCTCCTATTATAGTTTATTGAGTTGCAAACAAGTATATCATCACTCATCAGAAGAAGGTAAAATAGGAAGATGCGGTAGTATAAGACATTAAGAATATCTACATTAAATTAAATATCCGTCTCTTTTATGAGATAAAACGTAGATGAGAGAAGAACTGGAGATGAGAAAAGGTTTTTTCGTATACTCAATTATTTTCCATGGTTGCAGATGTGCTTTCAGTTACACGTTTTCTAAAAGTAGGTAGGCTTGCTATGCGCATGTTCACTGCAAGCTGAGAAGATAGTAATTGAAAGTAACTGAAATATTTCTTATTGATTCGAAACAATGTATAAATGGAATAAAACTTACACGCCATTTCTCATAAAATAAAATGCGCTCTAGAGTATTGAAAAGCTAGGGTAAAAAAGGGGCACGATTGACGGAAAAAAGGGATAAAGTTGCCCCAAAAGAGGGGAGAAAAGGAGCTTGAAAAATTCTTTCTTATCAAGAGACAAAATTTCACATAGTGGAGTCTTTCCGAAGAGCTAAAATTTATTCTAAGAAAAAAAATGCGCGCATCTAAAAATCCTAACCCTGATAGTAAGATAATACGCATTCTTTACACTTGTGATATTTTACTAAGATATTTCGAGGATGAGTTGTTCAATATGCTTCATTTTTTTTTGTTTTAAAAGTTAATTTAACTCGAACTTTTCATTCCTGTTTTGATGTCTCTCCAGAGAACTCACTCCATTTATATTAAAGCGAGGGAGTTTGTCGTTCTTTACCTTAAATAATCGTTGTGTCAGAAAGTAAAGTGAGAAAATATGAGAGGAAACCGAAGGGTCATTGATAAGAATGTGTTTGAGTGCGCTATGTTCGGCAATATCTTGTCTGTCGTCGAGAAAGAGTAAAATAATGGAAATAAAGATAAATTCCAGGAACGTTTTTGTCACGTTGGATGGGTGCAAACAAAAACTAAGAGAGGTTACATCCGGGTTATATTTCGAGGGGATGAAGAAATTGACAAGAGTTTTGTAAGGGAACAATGAAAAAGAAAATATGAGTTATCTGATTTCATAGACTGTTTTCAAATGGTCGGAGGAATTTTATTACATTTAGGACCGTAATATGATTAATCTGACTATATGAAAACATTTTATGAATGGTTCCTTTGAATATATGAATACATTCAGAGGTCGTTTTGGATCGTTTCGAAAGATGAATTACGTCAGATTGAAAATACATCTATTTTTTTTAATGTAATGGCATGAAATTTTTTTTACGTAAGCCGGTTCACTTGAACTCAATTATTGTCGTAAGAATTGGTTTTTCTTAGTATCGGTTGATTGAGAACTCACAATACGAACTCAAAGGGTGGTTCAATACGTTATTACGATAATAATGATAATAATATTTATTGAATTGCTTTGGGAAAAATATCCAGGGGGTAGCTTGAAAGAGTATATACGTTACACAAAGTCATAAACAATTAGAAAACATATCCAGTTTTATAATAAAAAATATAATTTACCATAAAAATGGTGTCAGAATGCTGGAGAACGGGAAGGTACCTAGTATTAAATCATCGACATTCATACCCCTTATTTTATTTTTAAAACTACGTAGATTTGGAGGCAAAGTCCCTAGCAATATTACAGGTAACACTTTCCAGGAAACTAATGTTCTGCTAACGAAAGAGAATTTTCCAATATTTGTCTTTCGCGTTTTTCCTCGAATTTTACAACTGTAATCGTTTCGATCAGTGTTATACTGTATACAACAAAAAGAAAATTTTTATATCGAAAAAAAATCAACAAAACTGTACTTACGAAAATGGAATAATTTTTTTTTTTTATCCTTCAAATTCGAGGAAGGCGTTACGAAAACAACTCTCTATACCCTGGGAATTTCCTATTCATATGAAACAATGAGGACACTCAACACATTTTCAAAATTACTTATGAGTATTCAAGAGAACATGTTTTTGTGTTTGCTCTTCTCAAGTCATTTTCGAATTATTTTATTAGGCTATTTTCTTTCAATTTTTAATTTGTATTAGTTTGCCTTCACAATTTTAAGGCAAATATGTTAACCAATAAGTACCGTTTTTTATCAATATCATCTTTCTTCTTCCGCATAGTTACTTATTTAGTCTTCCTGAGCCTTGTCCAAATTATTTATGTCTTGAATGCTTTTATGACGATATCTCCTGTTTCTCTTTCCTTTACCACACATTACAGAAGTCATAAATTTACTTAAAATGATCACTGGGTTGTGTCCCACAAATTGATACGGAGTGTGATCCCTTACTAACACGACATATTGAAAACATAATCCTTCTAAGTAATATTACACTCAAGATTTACATTTCTCACCCCCATCCTAAGAAGAATACTCCTATTTAACAGAATGTCCGCTAATTTTAAATAGTCCGCTAAAATATGAACACGAAATAAATTCAATAGCATAGTGGCAATTCTTTTATTTTCCATCATTATATTTTATTTTAAAAGTTGGGCTTTCATCTATAAGAAAAGATGAAAAAAAATAGCCATAAATTATATAGTTCATTTTTTGCCTGCGCTCGAAACGGTGTGAAATAATTGAATGTTGATCAATACTGCAGATTGATTTTTCTACTACTAGACTTATTTTCGTCTTCCTATATCTCGTTTCCCCTTTTTCTTTCAATACATCATTGTTCGTGTCAGTTTCTCGGTATGTGTAAAAAGGTATATTCAAAAAGAACTGAAAGAATGACCAGTTAATAAATAAAAGCTAAATATAAAATAAATGAATTTTATTTCAAACTTGGATTGTGTTTTCAAACTTGATCTTTTGAGTCATCGTTCATACTTCATATTTTTTCTTAGTACAAAGCCTCTTCACACATTCTGATCTCTACGTCAGGGATGTAGCGGTGCAGGGAGTGTGGGAGCGGCGCTCCTTTTCGAACTGTGGACCAATGAAGTGAAAGTAAACCCTATTATAATCCTATAGCTTGTGCAAGTTTGAATTTAGCGGAAATTGTGTTTGAAGTAGTTTTTTCCCATAAAAATAGTCCGACATCAGCGGTGACACACCTACAGCAAATGAGGTCCGGGCGTTGTTCTTTTCGGAAGCTTGCCATATAGCATTTTCAATTAAAAGTCATTAAATTTTATAACGTAAATGAGATAATAATGATAGTTGTATATAGCTTTACAAGTACATGAAAGTAAAAGGTAAGTATTTTGAAATTAAAATTTTGTGTGTTTTTAAAATACTCGTTATTGAATATACTTGTTATTAACTACATTTCATGTATATTTAATTCACTCATTCATTATTAAATTTTTTGTTAGAAAAAAGTAATAGTCCATTTAAGCTCAAATTTACGATTGTTATGTATCGGCCTAGAGTGTCAACCACTCTTTGCCAAAAACGACTTAATCATTCGGGAATCGTTCTATATAATTCCCTGCCCAAGAATATAAAAGATATTATGAAATTGAATATCTTCAAATCCGCGGTTAAAAACTACCTCCTGCACCAGTGCTTCTACACTGTAAAAGAATTTATTGATTTTAA
>NNCF01126219.1:20068-76396 GCA_002313205.1 Laupala kohalensis | reverse complement strand
AACTTTTTATCTTATCTAGGAACTTTTGCTGAAATTTTTGAATCCGCCTGTGCCTTAGGGCCCTTGATCGGAATTGATGGGGTGGTCCCTTGCTTGCTTCCGGAGAGTAAATTAGTTTATTGTCCTCCACGTGGTCATACGCAGTTTGAACTGTTTTTTGACAATAAATTTATTATAATTATATATGTTTGGTGTCCCATTCGGAGGACCCTTATAGGACCAGACCTTAGGAGGATCATGCCACACGTCCCCGATAAGTTACACTACTTTACTTGCGGAAAAGCTAAGTTATAAAATGAAAAAAAATCTCCAAGGAAATAATATTGCTCTGTCAATTAATATATTTTTTACAAATGAAGTAAGCCCATTGCTGAACGCTCAGTGATTGATATGTCAGCTATGACGGAATCGTCCTTGATCACTAAACTTTTGCCGCAAGATTGCCTCGACATAGCTTTTCCACATATATCGACATAGAACTTATAGACATTAGTACTTATGGACATGAAAACTTATAGATATTAGAACTTTTAGACATAAGTATTTATAGACATTAGAGCTTATCTACACGAGAGCTCTCAAGCTGCCAAATTCAACACTACACCCCTGCCAGCGTCACCTCTTTACAACACAAACTTTTCCTCCAAGCACTCCCCTCATCCTTTCGATCTCTCTTTCTCTCCTTTTCCTCCCTCCTACGTATGCAAACGAAGCAGCAGCGCGGGAATCAAGCGATTCGCGTGCGCTCTAACGTCGGTGTCCCGTCTGCTCGGTGATTTCCCGACCTCTCCGCCTCAGTCACTCCTCGTCCCCAGTGCCGAGTCCCCGTCGCGTTACATGCTCGGTTCGGCGGCGTGCCGAGAGCAGCATACCAAACGTACCTTTGATTTTATAAAGGAAGCCACCCCGTGTCTCTCCTCACCACCATCAACCCTCCCCTCACGCCTCCTCGCTAAAAGGGGTTGCTTCCGTCGTCGCTCGCCTCTGGGATTTCTGCTCGAGCGCTTTGTAGACGAGGGTGGATCTAGCGAGTGGAGGTTTGCGAAGGTTATGATATCTCGGTTGAATTTTGTTTTAAAAAAATACTTAATTTAAAAATATTGGGAAAAATAAAATGCTGAACTGAGAGTACTCTAGGATGGTGTGTGATCCAAATTTATAGGAAGGAAAAGATTTTCCAAATTATTGTTCATTTTGGATGTGACATCTAACCTAACATAGATCGGATACTATAATGTTGCGATGACACATTTTAGTAGGTTTGGAGAAATCCTTGATTTTTTCTGAATTTGAGTCCTACATTCAAATCTGTTTTCAGTCTCATTACTTTCGAATAGAGCAATTGAACAAAAATCGGTTATGTATAGACCAAACCGATCAGTTAGGAGAGGAGTGAATTTATAAATTAGAGATAGAGAATAAAATAAATAGTGACGCATGAGGGTCATCTCAAACACTGCGCTTCTTCAAGCAACCCATTCTACACAAGCAAATATTTTGAGTTTTTAAAGTTAAATTTCCGAGCTGTACCACGTGCCCGTGTACAGCGAATACTGTCATATCTCTCATGCTTACAGTGAGTAGATAATTGAGTAATTTCTTAGATATTGGCTTTCTACATTGTTTGAATGGTCAACAGTTATTGTTCAACGATGCTCGAAACACAGGGGAAAAGGAAATTTTCGTACAAGAAGAGACTCGAAAGCGCGCTATTAGTTTCTATCTGTTGCGAAAGTGTAGGAGCTGACAGCGAAGGCGCAGCTTGAAAAATTTTGTCAAAAAGGTTAAAATATCTATCTTCGCGTGACCGGTCATGAACAGTGGCTATGACACTGAAGGCGCTGCAATAGGCCATCCAGGCGCACTAGACGAGTGTGGTGTTGGCGCGACGGCGGGGAAGCGAGGGGGAATGAGGATTGAGGGCGGGAGAACGCTTTTCATTTCGCACCCGTCGTCACTTCAAATGGAGATTAATTTTTGGACCCCCTCCCCTCACCGTCTCTCTCTCTCTCTCTCTCTCTTTCTCATTGATATTCGCAGCGTGGTCATGGTACTATCGGGACGACGACAATGACATCGCAGAGAGAAGGAAAGATGGAACATGGGTCATGTTGGTTCAAACAGGGACGTACTGGCGGTAGAAATCGGCCATGGAACTTCCTTAAATACAATCTCATAACCATTGACAACGGGCTCTTTTTTATACAACTCTTATAGATGGAATAAAAACTGACCTAGTTAGCAAGTTTAATAAAAGATAAACTTATAACAATATTTGCAACTATACTTATTTTTACAAATTATTGACGTTGTGAAAATAATCTATCATAGCATGAACAAATAGCTAATTTTATTGTTCCCTTCATTGTTTTTTTCCCTACGGTATAAATAGTCAAGATTATATAAAATTTTAAAGTGAAATATTGTATCCAGAAATATTTTATATTTCACGTGTTTTCTTCCTGACCGACCCCTCATACATTCCTTAGAATTGCTAGACGACCAGTTGTATTAGAGAAAAAAATACAGAAAACTTTTACAGGAAAAATAATTGAAATTTTGAAGTTCTAAACGAATCGCAGAAAATATCATACCGTTCAGTACACTACATGCATTGCTGAAGAAGCAGGCACATACATGGGATGAAAGGTGAGGGTAGATGTTACACATGAAAAAAAACCCAACTAACATCCCATTGCAAAACTATCCTCACAAACTTTGTACCTGCTAGTGGTGAAGTAATATGGCGTTAGGTCCTGCTTCGACATTAAGGTAGTGCGCCCTGTCAGTCGGTGTTTTAGTAGAGATCGTTAGTCTCTGGATGCCAGCGTAAACGCCGTGTAGACGCTTCAAGCCAGTCACTGGAGAGGCTAGCGACCAAAAGAGGTGCCAGTAGCTGGTATCTCAACTAACTTTGTAAGATCGTTCTACAGCTACACGTGGCCGAAATACCATCGAGATTCTCACCCATTAACTTCACGGTACCACTTCCACCCTTGTTAAGTTAAGGTTATCTAACCTCACCACATCCGTACTGAACTTGTACTTCACCGGCATCGTTTAACAAATCATTTAAACGGTCCCGAAAACAGAGCTGACCAGATACTGTACTATGAAACAGACGACAACGAAGGAGAAAATCGAGGACATTACGAGAAATTAATGGAATTGTTCATGCATAGGGATAAAAAACACGTACAACAACAATAAATGGAAAATTAAAAGTGTATTACACTTTACATTGGGATACACTCAACAACAGTCACAAAAATTAATGTTCATTAAACTTTGTCAGTACATCATCTCCTCTACGATTTATACCTCCAAAGTTGCATTTCAGCAAAGACCACAGTCTTATCTGCAATATCCAAACTCGATAAATTTTCTTCACTATACCTTACGATATACTCATTTCTCATTGCATGTAGTTTGTAATAATATGTCAATTAATAAAAAGAGACTCAATTTTTTAACGGACAGAGATCAGAGACATAAAATTGAGAACATGTCCGAGAACAGGAGGACGTCTGGTCACTCTACATCTAAACCACTTGATATATGTTTCAGGCTCATATGAAAACTTAAAGATACAACATAACTTTTCTGAAATGGAGTAGGGTAACCATTTCGTGTATATTTTTTGAATTAATTTCATTATGTTGTTAGTAGTAAACACTACATTTATTCTCTATAAAATGAGTATTTGGAAGGAATTTTGTGATTGTGTAGAACAACAGTTGCCAACCAGTGGTCCACGGATCGTCGGTGGTCCTTGAGAAAATTTTGGTGGTCCGTAGTAAACTCTGAAACTGAATAGTTGTTGAGGAAACTAATGTTCTATGAAATAAATATTATATTATGTCGATTTTTTAGAATCTTATTTCAGAATCTAGAAATAAGTAGTATTAAAACAAAACATTTCTCTTGTAATGGATCACGAAATCGACATCTTAGGTAAGTTACATATAATTAAAGATTTTCTCATATCAATCAAATAAATATATTTGGTCAACAAGAGTTTAGAATTTTGTTATTATTAAAAAGACATTTTAGTAATGTCACTTTAGTTCATTACTAAATTTAAAAGTTTTAAATAAAAAGCAAAGAATTAAAAAAAGAATTTCGTGCTTACCAAATACCCAAAAAGTTGACAACCATTGATCTAAAATTAATTTGACTTACATTGATAAAGGTGCCGTCCCACGAGAAAGTTCCTAAGCTGACCTCTGGATATGAACTGACCTCCAGTGTTACGCGTTAAACCAAAAACATCCGCTTAATAATACACTACTGGAAAATGAAAAAAGAACACCACGAATTCGTGAATCCACCAGAAGGAAATTTTATTGACAAATTCTCGAGGACGTATACAACAAACGATCACACCGACAGTGCCATGCGTATATGATTATAGTCGACAGGGCGTGCGAAATGTCGGAGCAAGTATCATGTATACCCTCCTTTTGCAGCAATGCAGGCTGCAATTCTCCCTTAGAGACGATCGTAGATGTGACGAATGTAGTCTTGCGGAATGGTCTACCATGCAATTTGTACCCGATGCCTCATTTGGGACAGATTTCCTGCCAGTCTTGCAGAGCGCGCAATATGACGTTTCATCCAGTTCCAAACATGCTCACTGGGGGACAGATCTGGGGATTGTGCTGGCCAGGGTAGTTGACGTATCACCATGGAGAGCATGTTGGGTGGCACAGGCTGCATGTGGACGTGCATTGTCCTGATGAAAAAGGACATCACCTTGTTGGTGCATGAACGGTAGAACGTCTGGTTGAATAATGTTTTGGATGTACCATGCACTGTTTAATGTTTCCTCAACGATCAACAAAAAAGAACGGCCATTATAAGATATGGCTTCCCACACCATGATGCCAGGTGTTGGCCCTGTGTGTATCTGCCTTATACATTCCAGACGTTGGCGCTCACCCACACAACGCCACACACACCGTCATTGGCTCCAAGGCAGAAGCGATTCTCATCACTGAAGACAACAAGTCACCATTCGTCCTTCCATAAACGCCTATCGCGACACCACTGGATATTGGGGTGTGAGCGGAAGACGCCCTAATGACACGCATGATCGTAACCCTGCTTCACGGAGACGGTTGCGAATGGTTCTCGCTGACAGCCCTGGAGCAACAGTGCCCCTAATTTCTTATGAAGTCGCGGTGCGGTCCAATCCGGCACTTCGTAATATGCAACGGTCTTGGCGTGCATCTGTGTGTCGTAGATGTCCAGACCCAGGCTGACGGGCACGTGCATCTTCTGCTGACCACCGGCGACAACATCGATGCACTGTGGAGACCTCTCGCCCCACGTGTTGCGCAATTCTGCGGTATAACCACCCAGTCTCCTGAAGACCCACTATACGCCCTCGCTCAAACTCCGTCAATTGCACTAATGATGCACGTTTACGCTGTCGCGGCATGCTAAAAATGTTGCAGACAGACGGGGGTCCGTTTGGCAAGGCACAGTGGCTGCTACTGGATCTGAAGGTCAGTAACTGCTGCGAAGCTTGCAACATTCCACGACTGATAACGCGATTCCTGGTTTGCACGCAGCGCTGTGCTTTTGATCATCGCATTAACTGCCCTCTCGTAGGGTTCTGTACAACTTGGTATTTCTCAGTTATTTTCATCATAGTGTTCTTTTTTCATTTTCCAGGAATGTATATGAAGGTATTGGGTTTCAAAGATGTATTTACACGCAGCATACCACGTTATATGCTCTATTTCTGCTGGGCGCTCAGCTACAGGTCATGTCTTTTCACTGCTTTGTAGAATGTTCTATGTAGAAGCAGTACACATCACTCGTACCCGATGACTATCAAATGAAAACTGACACATTTCTGAGTAGTGCAAATGCCGCTCTGTGGCATCTGGATAGGTTCTGCTGAGGGATAATATAAGTTAAGGGTCAGAAGAGGACGAATACATGGACTGTGCCACGAGGAAGATTATTTCTATTTTCGGCCTTGATAAGGATGATGCAAACTGCGCAGGCGCCGTAAGTATATTCCTAACTTGTAAAAACAGTCATCTGCTGAGCATTAACCCACTCACATTCTCCCACAGCTGACTCTATTCAGATGTCACAGAGCGGCGCCCGTTGTACTGGGAAATGGGTCAGTTCTTATATCATTGCCGTCGGGTGCGAGTGATGTGTATTGCTTCCTGACACTGCACTGCTGCAACGTAGAACATCCACAGAGCAGTCCAATGTCATGACCCAATGTGAGACCTGGTGAGCGCCCAGAGAAAAAACAGAAGACGCAAAATCCCGCAGTGTTTTAATACATCTTTGCAATCCAATACTTTCTTATGAATTGAATGTATTTGATTTAGCGCGTAACACTGAACATTCTCGTTGGACGGTCCTGTATATGTAAGATAGAGGTGGATCTAGACAGTAGTCAAGGGAGGGGAGTACTCATGTTTGAAAATCATGATTTTACGACACAAATTATGTACGTATTATGTTCTAAATGTAACACATCATATCGTTAAATATATATTCAACAATTAACAATATTAAAAAGTAACAAGATTTATTAATTGTTTAAAATGGCAAAATGTGCTTTTATCTGCTGCGATTTCAGGTCCAATTTTGGGTTGTTTGGGGGGTAAAGGGGGCTATAGATCCGCCACTGATGCCCGGCACATGCGCTGTCTGTACCATCATTTTCAAGGCTGGATATGGAAAGGGACTTTCTCGTGGAACGGTCCCTGTACCCATGGAAGTAACTGCCTCAGTTTTGTCAATTGCTGTCTTCATTTATTGTTTCCGGACGGTTTATTGATGAAAACAAAGGTATCACTGTGTACATTCAGCACTAGTATAGTTGGTGTGATGGCGCTGTACATAGAGAAGAATTTGACTGCTTCGTTCATCTCCCTCCCAGGAATCACAAATTGGAAGGCGGACTACAGAGAACAAATCTCTCCATAATTTCCAAGAGATTGGGACCCGGTCTCTGCTCCGTTGCGGTCTCTCGCTTGGGGTAATTAACAAAATGTCGCCTGTGGAGCTCTCTGGCGTGGGGAAATGAAATGAATGCACCGCCTCCATCGCCGCTCGCTGTCTTTTTTGCTTCTTATTCAAAGGGTTGTTACGTGGAATGAAAAGGAAGTAAATTATGCATGGATGTCTGCTTTCTAAATAGGTCAACTTGCTGCCTTATTTTATGAACTAATTAAATGGACGAGAAGAAAATTGCCGTGCCGCTGATAGATTAATATAGAAACCCTCTGCCATGATTAATGTATGAGGGAAGAGCAGTGCATTGAAATGCCACTCACCTTGCTTTTTCGCTGTAGATTTTTCTAACAAGACACATGGAGTAATTTGGCGTAAATACAGGTAAAAATTGACTGAGGAAAAATTGGAGGAAATGAATTCATTGTAACCTCGGAATTAGAGATCGTTGAAAAAAGATCCGTGAGATTATGCTCGTAAATTTAAAATATTCTTCAAATATTTTATATTCTTATTTGAATTTTATTACTTTGATATGCCTTAGCTTTAGTATGATTTCTTACATCCAATAAAAAGTAACTATTGTACGTAGAGGTTGATGTTGCTAGTATTTATGTTATTGCATAAAGGCGATGTAGTCATACTACCCAAGTTCATCCTATCATAAGGTCTTTCCGCCGCATGGTTGCCATAATCAATGCTGTTACAAAATTAAACGGTTATTGTAGAATAAAACTGTTCCGTTGAAAGTTGTATGAATTTGAATATAATTAATTTTGTGAATACTGTAATACGTTAAAAATGAATAAAAACATGAATCAAAGTTGTATGTATTGGAATATTAATTTTTTGTTGAATTAAATTTTTATTTTGAAATTACTATTTTTAATTTTTTTGTTTATTTTTTGTAATTTATTTTAAGAATATTTTATTTTATAATTTAATTTAAGGGAAAAATGCCTATAGATATCATATAAATGAAACTAATTTAAAGTGTAGAAATAAAATAAAATAATCATCAACAAGAAAAAACAAAAAAAGCATCCTCATTGAGTATATATTTCTTTTCTTTCTTAAAATGGTGTGATGTGTATTACAAACGGACTTGGATTCGAACTAATTGTTATGCTACGGAATCTTCAAAGAATGTCTAAGGATTTGTACGACTTAAATGAATGAGGAATGACATTCAAGAAATATTTGAGCAAGAATATTGCGAATCGCGAAAATGAAAAAAATATATTCACGATATATGGTACAAATATTCGTAAGTCACGTTCAATAATTCCAAAATTTGTTTCTTTCAATGAACTTAACATAGCGAAAATGTTATGATACCTGAGAATATAAACTTACTTGTGTGGTTGAGATCCTTGAATAATAAATAAATGTATCAATCATGATTTCTTTAAACATAATTTTATGACCAATTAATACAAAACTGAAAAAAGAAGAAGAAATTTTGAGTTTGACGATGTTAGTAACCATTACGTTCTAAATAATATTATCTCTAACTACAAAACATTTTCTTTTGCTGAGAGGCGAGGAAATATTTTTTCACTGCATTCGAAAGAGAAGTATAAATAATCCTAATAAAACGTGTTTGAGAAAGAATAAGAAATTATGTTGAACCAACGTGATATATCCTTAAAACATTATAAAGAATATAGTAGGCTGACATCTAGGTACACACAAAGAATATTATTCTCTCATTTCAATCCCTGTTGATACCATTGAAAGTTTGGGATAATAATAATAATAATAATATTCCAAGCTATTAACACCTTTGCAGTTCCTGTTCTGACGTATTCTTTTGGCATCATCGCATGGTCAAAGACAGATGTAAAGGGTATCATGAGGAAGACTAGGGTTCAACTAAATAAGTCCAGAAAACACCTTGAGAAAGCAAACACTTTGAGATTAACTTTGAGGAGAGGGGACGGTGGAAGGGGGATGATTGATGTACAACTCCTTCATAATAGCCAAATTAAAACATCCCATCAGAAGAATGGGTCCATCAGAAGAAGAAAGAGTCACCTCTTCATCTGAGTGTATGTTCTGCAGACCACAAGTACACTCCCTTGAACTTGGCCAGTATTGATATTCAGAATAATGAAATCACCCATAGCAACGCAGAAAAACTTCATGAATGGAAAAGCATGCCTCTGCATGGGAGACATGCCAATGATCTCGACGAAACATATGTCGACAAGCAAGAGTCGAACGCCTGGTTGAGACATGGCGAGCTCTTCCCAGAAACATAGGGCTTCATGATAGCAATTCAAGATCAAGTGATAAAAACAAAGAATTATCTGAGATATATCAATAGGGACCCGAATGCAGGGGACATAAATGTAGAAAATGCAAGGAGAAACCTGAAACTGTCCAACATATTGTGTCCGCATGCAGTGTTCTCTCTCACTCCGACTACTTACGTCGTCACAACCAAGTGGTTGCTATTATTCACCAGAGCTTAGACATTAAGTTCGAACTGTTAAAAGAGAGTTCTCCATATTACAAATTTATTCCTTCTCCTGTAATGGACACGGATATATTCACTTTGTATTAAGACATCTATAATTACAGACAGATGTGTCCCTAACAATAGACCCGACATAGTGCAAAAAGGCAGAAAACTGCGTTTTTGATTGACATTGCTGTGTCAAACACACACATAATATTGAGAAAACAATAATTGAAAAGAAATCCAGGTATGTGGACCTGAGTAACGAAATCAAGATCTGGAAGCTCGATAAAGTGAGCATTGTGCCAGTTGTTTTGTCAGCCACTGGTGTAATACCAAAACAGTTGCATGAAAGCCATAAGATTCATGACTTGAATAAGAATATTTATATGTTCATGCAAAAAGCTATCATTCTCAGGACTACCAACATTGTGAGAAAGTTCTTGAGTAATATGTAGACGAATGTGCTTGACTCTGTAGCCGTTACTTTGTCTTATACCAGCAGCAATGCTGAGATAACAACCAAAATAAAAACAATAATAGTAATACTAATAATAATATTTATTTACTGAAAATGGACATATCTTACCCGATGGCAGTATATAAGGAAATACAATACAAAAAATACAAAAATACGTATCACAGCGCATTGAATAAAAATAAAAAAATCTTTAAATAAATCATTAAACTATGCGATTCAACTTATATTAAATAATTAAATATATAAAAAACATTTTACCCGAAAACATTTAAATAATTGATAAAAACATACTGCACAATTTATTTCGCTGATGACACAAACATTTACCCCTTTCGTGCACTTCACTTCACATTTCCCTTCCTACCTATTCTAAATCACTTATTTCCCTCGTATCACTTCACTTCACTGCCCACTATCACTGCACTAGCTTCCCATCTACACTAACATACCCATTCTTCCCGAACTTACCTAATCCTTTTAATTTATCCGCTTCCGTTTTCTTAGAGCGTTTTTGGATTTAAGAGAGGATGCTGAGCGCGATAGCGCTCTCAGGACATCCGCAGAAAATTGTATTGATCCCTGATTGATCTATTGAGAAACGAGTATTTTCCTACGTCTGTTATTTGTTTCCTTTCGTGAATTTTGAAAAAGTGATCTTGTCCACCCAATCTAGTCAGATTTTTAAACGCTCTTTGACATCCCACCACTCTGGTTCGTTTTTAAATGTACTGAACAGACATCCCAGACGCGCTCTTCTTCTACGAATTTGGAGAGGTTCTATTTGTATGTAATTATTCGCATCACTACCCATGTTTATGAATTTAATCGCATTTTTCTGACATTTTCCTAATTTTTCTATGATATATTTTCTATAAGGATCCCATCCTGCCGATGCATATTCAGTAGAGGTGGTGTATGCTAACTCTTTTGTTGTCAGATTGTTGCCTTTCTTTAAAATTCGTTTAATGAAATTTAGAGACTTCCAAGTTTTTTGAGCAACTCTGCTAACCTGACCACACTAAGTTATTCTTAAACATGATACCCAAATATTTGCATGAATTTACTTCCGGTATTGGATATGAACTGATTTCATAGGTCCAATTTTGCCTTAACGAGTGAAACATATAGCTATCCATTTGATTTATAGTTACCCATTTCTGGATTTTATCAAGGTATCGATGCAATGTTATTCTGTTTTCCGGGTTGTTTATTGTTCGGTAAATTATCCAGTCATCCGCGAATAATATAATATTTGAACTAATTTTCTCAGGCAGGTCGTTGATAAATGCTGGAAATAGTAAAGGTTCGAGAACGCTGTCTTGTGGCACTCCTGATGTAACGTCTACTTCCGATAATATTACCGAAACCCTAATCCTTTGCTTCCGATTATGCAGACAATCACGGATCCACCCTACCACCCTATTACCCTTCTATCTATGCCTATATTTGATATTTTCTGAATTAATAAATTATGAGGTTCTAAAACACTTTAAAAAATCTATGACGACTGCATCTATGCTCTGTTCCTTGTCTAACGCGTCTACGATCTCCTGACAAAGATTTATTTGGCTTTCGTACGCGTACCCCGGTCGGTACCCATGTTGTTTGTCTTGTAACAGCGCCGTTTTACTCCACTCTTCTCTGAAATAATTTGCTATTACGTGTTCCCCGATGTTAAGCTCACTGGTCTGTAATTTGATATTGAAGTTTTACTACCTGATTTGTGTATCGGAACTATGATTGCATTCTTCCAGTCTTGTGTTATTTGCGTATTATTAATTGAGATTTCAAAAATGGGAATTAGATATGATACTATCGTTTCCCCTCCTAACTTTAAAATAACTGTGGTAACCCCATCTAACCCAACCGATTTTTTATTCTTTAAGTTTCTTACGCGTTTTCTGATATGACCCACCCTGACTCAAAAGGATTAAATTTTAAGTTACATTCTATCGTTGTGGCTTCAGAATTATCACTAAACACAGAAGAGCAGTATTTATTGAATAGATTGGCTTTCTCTTCAGGTTTGTATACTTTTGAATTGTTATTTTCCGAATCTTTCAAGAAAGTTACTTCTTTCTTTCCCCCAAGGTTTCTGACATATCGGTAATACCTTTGTTTACCGTCTTTTCCCCTGCCTAACATACCACTAAGAAACGTATTTCGAGCTAAGATTTTCTCCTTATTTAATTCTGTAGATAAACTATTGAAATTACTTTGTAGTGTTTCCTTGCGATGCGCCCCAACCCTTCTTGCTTTTCTTTTAAGTTTCCTAATTTTTGGGGTGTAATATTCTGGATCTGAGTTCGACTTAATTGTTTTGATTGGAACGAATAGTTTTGTTTTGTCCGTGATTAACAATTTAAAATTTCTCCATATTTTTTCAATGTTCTCCCCTTCTAACGACCACTTACTCTAATTATAATATAAAAATTATTGAATTGCATTTATGTTCGCTTTCCCATATTGAAATATTTTCCTAGTCACCGTGGAAGTTTGTTTTAAGTGAGTTACCCATTGCAATTCTAGTGGAACTGCTTTGTGATCACTTATACCTGGTATTACCGCGGATGAGAGAAATAAATCATCGGGATTAAGGAGGAAAACATCCAGTAAAGCTTCTCCCCTAGTCGGCGCTGGAGTTACCTGTGTTAACCCCCCTTCCCATACCATGTCGTTCGCTAATAACTGTGCATCACACCTCGCATCAACTTTTCCTTCCCATCTTGCTTCTGGAAATTCTCCTCCGATTATTACGTGACTCCTAAATCTATTATCGTTGAGGATGAGTTATTTTATTTCCTCAAGTATTCCTATATCAGTATCAGGTGCTCTATATGCTGCGACTATTTTTAATTTGTTTTCGCAGTATTTATTTCCAATTTGAACATCTTACAATTCATGGTAACCATTTGAAAATATTAAAGAGCTGTTGAAAATATTTTTAATAAAAGAAATAAATAAAACCCCTCCACCTATTTTATTTTCTCTGTCCCTTCGATAAATTGCATATCCTGATCTAAATATTTCTGCATCTTTAATGTTTACGTCAAGCCACGATCCTGTGCCTTTAACAATGTGTGTCGAACTGCAACGTTTTATTTCTGATACTTCTACAATTTACCTGTAGCAGCCGCAAAAAAGACCCCCATCGGGCCCAACAACCCCTCTTACCTTATTAGTGGTATTGAAATTTATTTCCATCGTCGACGTCGAAAAGCGCTTAATTTCCCTGTAGTCACCGGAGCATTCTCCCTTGCTAGCATCACCTCTTCCCTCTCCACGGTCATTGCATCCCTCACCCCCGTAGCCGCGTCCCCCATCACCCTTACCGCTGCCTCCATCGTCACCATCACCGCCGCCTCCGTCGCCGACGTCAGAACTTCCATCGTTGCCTCTTCCTCCTCCTCCTCCTCCTCCTCCTATGAGTCTTGAATTACCCGTCGTGTGCCTTCCTTCTTGCCCGATGATTACCTTCGCCATTGACGCGTCACCAGCCACCAGCGCCTCAGTTGCTTCATTATCCACCGACTCCAAAACAGTTAGTCAGTCTCTTGCGCAACTTTCCCCAATTCTTGAACATAACTTGCCTAGACTGGTTGCACAGCGGCGATTTAAGTGCAATACGTCGCGTCCAAAGTCCCTTGTAATTAACCAGCAATTTGGATCCACAGTCTTTACGTCCAACATTTCCGCTACTGTTTCAAACGATTTTGAAATATTAGAAATTCGCCTTCAATGAGAGGCTCTTCTCATTAGCACGCTGCTAAGGTGTATATGAGAGTTCAGAAATTTTTCTTCACCGCAAGTCTCCCCCATAATATTATCATTGTTGAGATGTCTTATGTCATTTGTCCCTTCGTGAATAACTGTCTTTGGATTTCCCATATCTCTATTTTCAATGACTTGCCGCATTTGCCGAATCCGAATTCCCGGAAAACACTTCACATCCATTTTTCGTCTTCCTCTCCCGCGTGTCTGTCTATAGAATCACCGATTACTAATCAATCCTTGGTCGTTTCTAAGCTCTTAATTTGTTCATGGAGTTGCTGTTCCGAGCTGCCCTCTACATACACTTCTTCTTTCCCATCTCTGGATCTCAATAGTTGTCTCAATTTTACATTTTCTCATTGGAGCAATTTTCTTTTTCAACATTTGAATCTTCTCCCCGTCCGATTTCTCTCTATTTTTGATGCACTTATCACATTTCCATTTTCCCCAGTCCGCAGTTTGTCTTTTCACGCTGCCACAGTTGTAGTGAAACCATTGATTTCACACCTCACATTGTACCCCGCGAGCTCAGATTCATGTCTTCTTTTCTTCCATCTTCAAGACCCTGTTTCCTCATATTACTGACCCATGCGGCTCAGATCCCCTCTCGCGCCCGGTAGCTTTCTAGAGAGGACCTAATCCTTTTACTCAAGCACATCTGCACCCAACGACGGTCACTAAGGAACTGAGTATACTGTTATTTGTAAGGTAATAATAATTATTATTAATGGTATTTGCTGTTATGTAGCTGTTGTTAAACAGTGCTGATGATATATCTGCGCGCATCGCGTTGGCTGTGTATGCAGCAGCTATCAGTGTGAGAAATTGATATCAGGTGAAATTGAATATCCTCTCGTTTCGAGTAATTGATAATTTGTGTCAGTTTTCATTAGCAGATGTTAAAATACAATGCAGAGCATGGTGAGCGAAGTATTGATTCAACGATGCCTCTATTTCCTGGATTCCTTGATATTTCCGTAGTCGTAATCACACTAGACCATCCCCGCTTTCATTAATTTCGTTTAAAAAATTCTTAATGAATCTAGATTTACCTTGGAATACAAACCAAGGTCTATGAATGATCAAACAGCTGAATGTTTCATTTTATCTTCTTCAACATTTCAAATACAGTGTTACAGGTTTTTTGATCGCATGTTTAATTTCACCTCAGTAATTTATTTTTCATGAACCAAAAATTCTAATTACGTCTAAATTGTACACATTTCTTATTCTTCATTATGTATAATAGTAGGGAAATATAACGTAACGGGATAGATGGCACCCAACATTAAATTTCCTCGCCCAGCATTAACACACGAGGTGCAATGTTTGTTTTTATTTTGAAACATTTTACCGTATTTTAGGATACATTATATCTAAAATGTTCTTCTTTCGTAAAATATTAAATATATTTATGAGAAAAAATTAACTTAAATATATCTCAACATAAAGTATGCATACATATGAAAGCTAGTGCGAGTCATGTGAGTAAAATATGTTTACGTTTAACATAAACTTTCTTAAGAAATTAAAACTTATCAAAATTAACAATTGCAGATGATGGCGCCCACGAAGTTAACATATTAATGAAAAACTTTACTTTGAATGTACGGTCAGGATGCGAAACTTCCATCTGTAGCGCTCTAGTAGGGGAAAAGTAAAACGAAGGGTTGGATCCCCGCTTCTTTCCTTTTTGCATTCGTGTGTTCCTTACTTTCAGGTCCGCATTCATTATTCTGGTCTTTGGTTGATGGATTAAATCAACCAACATTTTGCAGAGTGTGATCCAGGTGGGAGCTCTGTCTAATATTTCTCCTTTTTTGATCATTAATATGGAAGAATCCGTTGCTTCTACAATTAGGCACACGAATATTAAAGATCTGCGTTGCAGGTATTTGACCGAAGTAATTGGTTTTTGTCAACTATTTCACTGTATGTCAAGCTTATTGTACGTAATAACTTACTACCAATTATTATGGATCCAAATTTTCGTACATTTTTTCTTTATCTGTACATGCGAATATTGTGTATGTTGATATGGACGACTTTTTACATTTATAAACGTAGGCTTCCGCGGCCGGAATCAGTATGAACATGTCTGCCCGGGACAAACCGCGTCTTAGTAGATACAACGACCAACGTTTCGGCCATCATGCTGCGGCCTTCTTCAGGGCAACGTCAGAGTACGACAGCGACTTAGGCCTGTACGACTCTGACGTTGCCCTGAAGAAGGCCGCAGCATGATGACCGAAACGTTGGTAGTTGTATCTACTAAGACGCGGTTTGTCCCGGACAGACAAGTTCATACTGACTTTTTACACGTTAGATCTATTTAAAAGCACTTAGCAACACCAACGATAACCTACCAACAAACAAAATTCTGTTGATCACTATGAAGTGATTATAAAAATGAATTTAATTCATAAAAATATCGAAGTCTTTAAGGGTAAGTGATAACACATTTTGATAAGAGACGATATGAAAATGAATAAAAGCGATTGGGGAATGTAACTATTCAATTTTGTTTTGTATGGGATGTACAATTCGGGGAGGGGGGCAAGGGGTCTGTGACATACGTTTTCGGGGTCGGGGGTACCCCTGAATTAAACAATCCATATCTTGAATCATGTAATCAACATTGATATGAACCGCCGATTCTGATGTCTTCCTGTTTTCCTTCCTCTCTCATCCTCCGCCGCAGTGTTGTGGTGAACGAAGCCTCAGAAGCCGAATGACGCTGTCCTCAGCGATAAGCCAAGGCTCCATCTGGGCGTTGGCGGCGACTCTTTTGACGAAGCAGCAGCAGCATCCAGATGGCCGTGGCCTCTGACCTGCAACGCCACCGGAAATGCGAGGCCATGTCACGCGTCGACTTGACATGAGAAAGAGCTACTTCTCTCGTTAGACTCTTGTTGAATGTTTTTCATATCTAATAAGGCGCCATTAGTTCGGTCAGAGATAATGTGACACGGCGAGAAGGGGTTTTGTGGGCAGGATTTAAGGTATGAGCATACTCGGCAAACTAGTAGAGTTAAAACATTTTTGTACTGCCGTATTACGTACATTAAAATTGTAAAAACGAGATGATTTTTTTATATCAACTCCTTTAGAAATTACATGAGAATTTATTGAAAACCGTCCCTTCAGAAGCTATAACTGTAGGAATTCGTACAACATAAATTTGGTTTTACTGATATGTAAACCCCGTGAGATCCAAATCTTGTTAGATATATAATAGCTTATTCTTTCATTCCCTATAAATTCAGGGTATTCAAACACAGTCCCCGGGTTGATCATACGACTCTAATTTGGCAGCGGAGAAGGGTTCCCCAATCACCTTTAGAACGAAGTGTGTATGATTTTACATAATTCATTTAATTTTACTCACAGATTAATTAAGAACCATTTAGAAAAGTATGTTAGTTTAAATCCTAAATTTGTTATATTGAATCTCTAAAAAAATTATAGATTAGAGTGAAATATTTCTGTATTACTTTCTCTGTCTTTTTTTATTTATTGTCTACAAAATGAACGTTATAAACTTCCATTTATGAGTTAACAGTTTTTTTAACCTATGAAAAATGTTAATATCGTAAGCTTGCAAACATTTTCCTACTCCCCACTCCATCACAAAAAAATATGGAATCCCACTGCTAGGGGACTGGGAGGGATGAAGAAGACTGTGATGGAGTGTCGCTAGTGAGGATGAAGTGTGAAAGAGAAGAACGCGGATGTTGTGTGGTTTTAACACTGAATGGGCGAGATTGTGAAGGAATTGCGAATTAAAAGTTAGAGGCAGACAGTATGTCTGCTGAAATTCCCCGAAAGACACATCAAGAACGACCTCATTTTCAACACAGCTGGTGTTGGTTATGACCACTCATGATATAAGATACGGAATTTTAACTATTATGTATTGCCTTGCCGACCCGGTCCGGTTTTGCGCGGGAGTTTTTGTAGTTAGGAAACGGTTAGTTTCTAAATTAGTTTCTCTATACTAGATTATTATTTGTTTTTATTATTTTTGGTTTATCTACGCATTTCCATTTACATAATTGTTCTTTGATATTCTAAGTTATCCTTTTCATCCTTCCGGACTTAAGCTTTCACCTAGATGTGTTTTTAATTTTTATTTTGTTGTAGAAACCTGACGTTGATATCATACCAGAATCGAAACAGTGAATTATGTATGAGTTTTTTTTTGTAAAGTTTTTTTTATGTTTTCTAAACTAATTTTACTAGAATATGAAAAAAATTCCTACTTGCGAATTTCTAAGTGCTGTCTGATTAATTATGAATCTTTTTATTGGTGAGTTTGCAAGATATGAAATTTCCTCCCGAATATCAACCGGCTAGTTACATTTTTGGTATTGTTGCATACTTGAGTGGCGGTGAATGATTATTTATATCTTTTTCCTTTAACCATGGTCATCTTCGCTCTAAAAACTTAAAACCACAGTCCGGGTAGGAAAGTTTCAAAATATTGTGTATTTTTCCCCTTGTCTAATATTTAAATAGCGATTTAATATTCTTCTTCAGAACAAAATAACGTTTAATTAGGCAATTTTTAACAGATATGAAGCACCTTCTTACAGAGTTTGATACACTGACAAACTTTTTGACTGGTTCTTGGGTTCACTGCCGGCGACTCATAATTCGTAGCTCTTAGGTATCTTATAAATATTTTCTATGTCAAGTGCCATAATTTAAAAAAATAATCTATTTATGCAAACAACAAAACCTTTACTTCGTTATAGTTTGTTTCATTACCAATATATTATTTCTTTATAAATGAACTCATTGAGTTTTGAAACCGAATGTGTAATTTTGTGTGTGTCCGTTTTCGTGTGATTTTTGTAGGGACTAATATTCTACCGTTTACAAATAAATGTAAAATATATTTCCTGTTTGATTCTGTAAGAGTGTTTTGTATGTTGTCCAGAGTGTTGTTTTTAATTGAAGAGTATTATAAAATGTAGTTTTTATTTGTTTCTATGAAAATGATAACTTTCATTGTTCCCACTATTTTTGTAGGATCAATAAACTCTGAGTGTAAATACGACTAAATAAGTTCATCGGGACAAGCTTCATTTCTTATGTGGAACAAATCGATTTATCAATCAATGTAAACAGTCTGGTGTAGAATGATGTCTGATAATTGTACGTTCCGCATGTCTAAAACGATCTTAATAATTGGTTTAACAAGTCCAAGATCAATGGTGAGCCGATATTGTCAGTATATATTACGACCCTAACGACCCATTACTTTGGCGCGGCTTGCGGCTTATACTCTTCAGAAGTAGAGAACGGGGTGAAGATTCTACAAGAGAACGGAGCAAGACCCAGGGGGTCATCACAGATTTCGCAGTCCGCTGCTGGAAAAACACGCTCGTAAAATTAATCTCCCAGTATGGCAATGTATATGGAGATGACATATTAGAAAGTCAGGCCGCTAGTGGCGGTAACACTGGCTGTCTTGTTCGATCGCCTGAAGCACGCCATGAGCGCATAGTCAGATGTATGTGATAGGCTAAGGTCACGTGGATAACCTTGTGCCACCGCGTATCCGGTGACTGTTTCCCCCCACCCCCCTCAACCCACATGTCTCTTTATCTGTTTGTTTCTTTGCCGACATTCATATGTTGAAGTCTGTTCCTGAATCTCGGCGACGGCTCGTGCGTTTGGTGAAGAAGGTGAATACATTCACCTGGCGCGATAGTGTAAAACTAAGTTATTAATACTCATTATAACGTAAGCAAAAATGTTTCAACAAATCAGTTTTTGTCACATAAACTGGACTTTTAGAACAACCCCCTCTTTTGTCTACTCAGCCTCTACAAGGTATTTTAGAAGTAGAACATCTGCATTCGCCTGTACAGAAAAAAAGCATCTGGACTGCCTACGCTGCAGTCCGCAGGAGCACATGGTGTGTACATAAAACAAGGAGGGAAACTGAATTGTAAGTCCTCCAGTTTACTGAATGCAATTGTCCTGGCTGGAGTCAGCATGGAACAGTAAGTAGAGCTCTGAGTTGTTGCTGGCTGGATTGCCAGGGTTCGATCGGTGGGGTGCGGATTTTTAATCACAACCCAACATTCTGACTGACTCCGAGGCCTACTCAGCCTTTTGTAGAATGAGTACCGGGTCTATCCTGGGGTCAAACCGGTCGGAGCGAGATGCTGGCCACATCTTCTCCTCCTCCTAGT
This sequence comes from Laupala kohalensis, assembly GCA_002313205.1. Lineage (NCBI taxonomy): Eukaryota > Metazoa > Arthropoda > Insecta > Orthoptera > Trigonidiidae > Laupala > Laupala kohalensis. The sequence continues at coordinate 56,484 of NNCF01126219.1, read as the reverse complement.
GCCGATGCCAAGTAATTGCGAAGCTCCATTTTCCGCGAACCCTCTGGGCACCTTCGGAGCCTGTTGTGGGACAGTTTGACATTGACTTTTTAATTGTCCTGGCAGTTCTCAGGGGTGGGGTAAGTCAACGCTGCACGCTCGCCAAATTGCTTTCGTGCCGCACAACTGGGAAGAATAGGGAATCCAGCAATTTGTGTACTCACTCGGTACATTAGTTTGACTTAAATTTTTGTAAAATGCCAAATTGTCAAATGAGTAAAATGTTCTAACTCAAATTCGGTTCTGAGTAAAATGCCAGAGTACAATGAGAGGAAGTGTCGGTAATAACGCAATGCTCGCATTGGTTTCTCGACTGTCACGTGGTCTGTAGGCTTGTCATTTCATTCAAAGAAATATCGTACAAAGAGAAACGGCATGTTGCTAATAATACGATAAGAACATATTATTAAAATATATTTTGATTTATCTTTATTTAGAAACCACCATTATCCTTGATTCAAAAACAAAAATTGTACTTATTTTCGACTGAAAATATTCGTCATCTTCCTATAAGCTGATAATATATCTAAATATTCGATTTGAGCCCTTAATATCAATCATAAGTCACGTAGGTTGCACTGTGCCTTTATAGACATTCTAAACACAGATTTACATCTAACCAATATTTATTTATTTCATCCGTTATGTTAAATGTAAAGGTTGACAATAACGACGTTTCAAGGCTGTAAATTACGGCCTCCGCTTTAGGTGTTTTCATTTGCTGTCATTACTACAGTATACACACAGTAAATATATACTATCATCACACAAATATATTTCATACAAATAAAATTAAAAATTACAGAAAATATAAAAATCCATACCACAAATTTCCTAATACTTCATGTTTTGTGAATATCAATTCATGCGCCATACATATTATATAAAACATTTCCAAAAATTTAGGTATTACATAGTTCATGTTAACTCCATACCGTTACAAAATACACTGAATAGATTACATTATACGTCAACATCTATTATCTGCTTAAAGTGATGTATCTGATGGCAAGGGTGCCAACTTACTTTATTTATTTATTTCTTTTATTATATTTTAACAAATGTGGCACTCCATCAAAACACGTTGTAAACAAATTACTCTCTATTTGATTATTCATATTAATATTAATTTTGTTATTTACTGATTCAGATACATTCTATGCAGTCTAACCTGTGTATTTTGTAACGGTATGGAGATAACATGAACTGTGTAATACCTAGAATGTTAGGAAATGTTTTATGTAATATATATGACGTATGAATTGATATTGACAAATCATGAAGAATTAGGACATTTGAGGTATGGATTTTTAAGTTTTCTATAATTTTTAATTTTATTTGTATGAAGTGATGACAGCAACTGAAAACACCTGAAGAGGAGGCCGCAATTTAGAGCCTTGAAACGTCGTCATTGTCAACCTTCACATTTAACATAATGGATGAAATAAGGAAATGTTGATTAAATGTAAATCTGTGTTTTGACTGTCTACAAACGCACGGTGCGACGTATGTGAGATAGTGTTCAGCCAGTCAAAGAAAGTGTGATTGTGAACATATTAATCAATAATAATTATTCGGACGATGGTAACGCATACAGGGACACCGGTGTCACAAATAAAAATATGACAGTTACGCATCGTTACATTTATTTTACGAACCAAATTTATAATTTAATATACTCGATACATTAATCACGAAAAAGTTGCTGCAAGACTCTGCAAAGACATTTGTCACTTTTATTATAAATTTAAAGAAATGGATTAATATAATGATAAGCATTTTTAAATATCTAAACCATAAAAATTCGAAGCTACCAACTTTATAGAAATGGACTGTATTCATTTTACTACAAATATTAGGAAGTGAGTAGCACAAAGGAAGAGCTAACATATTTGGGACATATATGTTACATAACCTTGGGACTTATACTTGCGTTAAGAGGTTAGTGTGATGACAGACAACTGAAAAATTTAAAAACACTGTGCTCATAATAAAGTATTTTAAAATTATATCTTTTGAATTCCGTTAGCTAACTAGATGTGTGACTTTGGTTGGCATAAACCAATTTTTTAAACTTAGGGAGTGAGTGTGATATACAGATGTGCTTCCATGTTATCGCGAAGTAAAAATTGAAACTACATTTCAATCTGACTAAAATATGAATGAGATACGATAAGACAAAAAGGATATATTTTTTACATCGCGTTCGGCTTCGTTGCTTGCTGCCCGAGTTATTGAAAGATAAAGGATGACTGGGTAGCATCGCTATCGTCCCCTTTCATTCGAGGAAGGTTCATCTTTTGGAAGTGCGGTCGCGTCACTGTCGCTTGGCTTTTGTTACACTTTATCGCAGTCTTTTTTCTTTTTATGAGAGTGTGTGTGATGGAAAAGAGAAAACTATGGGTGGATTGACATTCCCGCTGCCTGCAAAAATTTATTTTTCTCATCAGGGTTTATATTATCCGAGACGTTTCGAAAGTTAATTTTATTGAGCGTTTTTTTCCGCCGACCTGTGTTATCTTATGAGCAAACTCAAGCTTGCGAGCGTGGAGCGGGCGCGTAGAGGAACGGACGCGGAGCGGAGCTGCTTGAAGCGGAGAATTCCGCTACTTTCTGCTCTCCGCCGGGGAGACAACACGTGTTATTAAATGGGCACTGTCGAACCTGCGGGCGTGGAGTGGAGATCTCGACTGCTTGCTGCGCAACTTTGAGGTCGCAAGTGTTAATAGATGGGTATTGAAAGAAGTGCGCGAAAGACGGTGGGTAATTTCTCTCACGGAGCTTTCCTTGAATTTCTACGGACTGAATATTAATTATATAAATTTTCTCATTAATTATTGCAACACTGAGTTATAATATCAATGAGTATTTGTTCCACTGTTTACTCACTTCTTTATAATAAACGTTTCGTCTCTCTTTTAGTGGAGTTCGTTTTTCTGAAGCTATCTTAATTTCGTGTTTTTCTATTTTTGATTTCTTCATGTATTCTTCTGTCTGTATTTGAGTCTTTTGAGATTTTCGTTATGTACTTGTCAAAAGTTTTGGTGTAATTTTAGTTAAAAAGAGAGGAAAGCGCATTGTAACATCTATATTTTAAAACTTAGCATTTCAATTATTTCTAATACCTGTAACATTTGTTCCCCAATTTGAGCTCAATGCCGTACTATTTTTGTGAAGTTATGGTGAATCTTTGTGTTATATTGTGAATTTGTATTGTGTTGTGTTTTTGATTGTCCGTGTATTTGTTACTAACTAAAGACGACTTCCTAAAAATCTAATAGAATTCGTCACATTAGGGAAGTTTCAAAATATTGATTAATTTGGCCTGTACAAATCCCTTTTAATTATCAACATTATATGACATTGACAATTTTTTAACAAAGATGAAAGATAAAGCATTAAAGATCTATATTGTAACTTAAAATTAATTGTTTTGGAACAAAAGTATTGAGTCAATCATCTTGAGAATTTTGGAAGGTATTGTTCAGTAATTATAGATAAATTACTATGCAGGTGTACATTTTAATATACTGGAATTAAATAAATTTGTAAGTGTTCTACTATTAACTACTATGTAAGTGTATTACGATTTTGTAAGTGTTCTATATGATAGATAAACGAGTAAATAACAACTTATGATCTGGTCGACGATTTTGACAAGAAACGTGAACGTAGCAACATAGTTTAATAAGCACAATATATATCATAATCGTCCGTAGAAAGATCAAAAGTTATTTCTTTCTTACTAGCTGATAACCTGAGTTTTCTCAGATTCTTTTTTACTCAGGAAAAAATAAAATCTATCTATAATGTAAGATCAAAATACTTTTACTTACTCGTTTTCTAAAACACACACACAGCATCCCAATTTTTTTAAATTCGTAATAATAAAATACTTGACTGTACACACTACATCTCGCGAGAGAGCGATCGAATTTTCGCTTCCAAGGCGTGACGCGACTGCATCATTTCATTAAAATTCTTCTAAAATCTTAACTATCCGTCGAAATTTTACGATTTAAAGATGTTTAAATCTTCGTTAAGTACACAAAACAAGTAATCCATAAAATTTGATGATTGATTTCTTTCTTTCTTAAATTACTCTCTTAATTTGAAATATTTTAACACTTCTATTTCTAATAACGTTTTATCGCCGACCCCACACTAAGTGGGAAACGGCTTAAGAGAAAGAAGAAGATTTCTATTAACGTTTTACCGACAATTTAGATTAATTTTTGTAGAAAGACATATGCTGTCGCGGACTTTTTTGTTGAACTCTTTGAGGCAAACAATATTGCCATTCGTAGTTGTCACCTATTTCTAACCGTTTAGCCAGCGTGGGGAAAGAAAACTCTTTTTTCTCAATTTTTATCGAAATGCATTGTCAAAACAATTTTTATCTTTTTTCTCACAGATTTAAAAAATAAAAGTTAGTTTGTGTTCATCCTGGACATCTGAACTATCTACGTGCTAAATTTCATCATGATCCGTTTTGAGATATAGTTGTGATCAAGTATAAAAAACACACACACACTTTCGCGTTACGTATTTATATATGGACTTACTGATTATCCGACGTTGCCCGACATTATTTTTTACTCGTTGGACCAACGAACTCGCTCACCGGGAGCCTTGCAGGTCGAATTTTTGCTTCCGATGCAAGATACAAGTGCGGTAGCGCGGTTGCACCATTTTATTAAATCACTTATAAAATCTAAACAATTCGTCCAAACTTTACGATTTGAAGATGTATTTTATCTTTGTTATATGCACCAAACAAAGAACCCATTAACTTTGATGAAGATTGATTTTTCCTTCTTAAATTTCTCTCTTAAATTGAAGTATTTTAACACTTCTATTTTTCATGACGTTTTTTCAANTTAATCTTATTGTAGCGGACGTTTTTGTAGAACTCTTCGGGGCGAACAATATTGCCACTCATAGTTGTCAATTATCTTTAACCGTTTAGGCAGCTTAAGTGAATATGACCGATTTTCAGTTTCGATTTTATCGACATTTTTTGTCAAAAACCATTTCATCATTCGTATCCCACATTAAAAAAATAAAAATTAACCTATGTTTATCCTGGACATCGTAACTATCTCCATGCTAAATTTCATCACGATCGGTTCAGTGGTTTAGTCGTGATTAAGCAACAAACAGACAGACATGCTCTCGTATTACGCATTTAAATATTAGAATGGATGAAAGCATTTTTCACTTTTACTGTGTATTGGCATTTGTGTGCATTAGCTCTATTTCTAGTATTTTAAAAAATACGAAAAAGGTCACCGTTGTGTTTACTGCACAGTAACCAATAAATATTACTTTAAACATTTTCTTTACTAATAGCTGTGTGTTCTACAATAAAAGAATTGTGTACATAGCGGGTAGGGATGCTCTGTGCAGGACATGCGCGAAGCTTGCCAGATTTCGTCATGCAGTGTCCTTGTACTTCCTCCCCTACTCACGTATACCGCTGACGCCCTCTCCGCGGACGCCACACAAGTCAGACAATGCACAAGCGGAGCGGTTCTTGAGCGGAGAAATCGCTCCACTCCACTGCGAAATAGCTTGTTTGACATAGCACTTTGTTAGTACCCGTAGTGTGCGATTTTCTGTTATCTGGAGAGGATTCTGATTGAAACTACGTCAAACCTAGGTCTCGCTACCATTAAGAGACACACTACGGATACAAGCGTAATGCAGTAATAGGTTTACTTCTGTTTCAAGAATAAAGATGGGAAGAAAACAATTTGCTTTTGTGTCCATATTTTTTCAACAAAATGTTCGCGTACAACTTTATATTCTGGCGAAAGAAAAAAGGGATTTTACCAGGATCTACAAGAAAATATGGATGGAACCTAGAGAAGAAACAGAGGTACCCCTCTAAACCCTGTGACGAAGTCCCGCCACCCAATTTGCGAGACCCCCCCACTCAAAAAAAAAAATTCCCCTCTTCGCTTTGACTGTCTTCCAAATCATATTCCAAAAATTTAGAAATATTTTTATTTACCCTTAATCCCTTCTATTTACCATAATCTCATATTAAATATTTGCAAAACCAGTGCACATGCTTTCTCATACACTTTTAAGACTCTTATGTGTATAGAACGCCAACTAACTTTACAACGAAAAAAACAACCATTTCCATGCATCCTATATTGATGTTGACAACATCAGTTTAAACTTCAGCGTATAACATGAAGGGAAAGCGATTGCTTGAAAATGGCAATTGTTTGGTACAATTTTTCTAGAAATTTTGTGCAGGATCCAATATAAAACTATTTGTTTGTCTTTTATATGGGCAGTAAAAAAATAGTTTACACTACAAAGTATCCAGTAGGCGAAACATTCCGATCGCGAAGGGTATGGATGTTTGTGTGAGCGAAGGTCAGAGAGCAATTGGGAACGAAGAAGTGGTGTCAGTGAGGGAGGAAACCAGCCACTTTCCAATATTTGACTGGCTATACGGTATTACGCACGTCGTTTTAAAAACATTCGGTACCAGAGACACTAAAAACGAAAATTTCCGTCAAAATCTCGCGGTTTTGTTCTTGGTTAGACAGTCTCTAGACCACGTATACGAGAAAGTAAAAAGAATGTTCATCACCTATATCCATTTTACTGATAATGGATAAATTTAAATGAGATTACAGTACATAACTAGGTTTTAATTTATATTTCAGCTACTAAAAATTAGGAAAGTAGAAGAATAGTGTTTGAATTTTTTTTTAATTTCAAAGAACCATTCTCAGATTCCATATACATATATTCAGATTCATATGCGCTAAACTGAGATTTCGAGGTTTCTTACGTTTCATCGGATTATTTCACTGAATAAGCACCTCAGATACATGTCCCCTTCTTCACTTGTAAGATATATAAAGCAATTGAATGAGACAAATAACAGATTTGTCACTCGATTTTAAGAAACGTAGGCCATGAAAATCCTCAAGAAAAATGTAGTATAATTTGAAACGAATATAGGTGTGCGTGACTGCAAATATTCGTAAACGAAATTTACATTAAAGAAGCTAATATCAAATACAATTTAAGAAACGACAATATTTCATTCACCTCTCTTCTTACCTAAAACCGCACGCAGTATCTCTTGACCTGCGTTTGACGNAGAGACAGATCATAGACTACGGGTCAGAAGATTCATTACCGTTGCACATCACTTAAGAAACCTTGATTATTACATTAATTTTAAATATTTTTTGGCAAAGTGCTATCCAGTTATCATATCAAAGAGTTTATGACTCAAAAGAAATGCAAAAGCTGTTGCCAACACAGTAAAAATTGGTTACTTTCTCATCGGGTAAAGCACTACAAGGCGGTTGACTGCTTCCCTCAGTCACTACTTCTTCGTTTTGAAAAGTCTTGACCCCGAGATCTTCCTTCACGCATCACCTTTTACTCACACCAACATCTTTACCCTCTGCGGGCGAAATGATTCACCTTCTGGATAATTATTATTGCAAAAATTTTGTATAGTCAGTAAGTAAAAGACAAAACATTTTGGATTCTGTGTTGCATTTATATTGATTTTCACTAGTGAGCAGTGTAATCATCTCCTTTCAAAATAAAAGGACAGCGATTGCTTGAAATGTTGTTTGGTATCATTCTGCACAGAATCTAAATTTAAACAGAATCTAAAATATTTTACTTGTATCTCTTCTCAAGACGTCTCGGAACGAAGAAGTGGTGACAGAGTGAGGTGGGTAGTCAGCTGCCTCATACATATTTAACAAACTGTAAGCTATTACAGAAAGCAACGATTACATCAGCATTGGCGTTGGCAAGAAGAACGTTGATCGCGAAAGGAAATTTTTTAGAACCTCTTTCCATTTACATGCCTCAATTAGTTTATGCTTCACCATAAGGTCATGCACAGGTTTTTTAAATTTAGCGAATAAATGTATTTATTTATTTAAATACCATTCTCCCTTAACACCATCGCATCTCCGGAAGGGAATTCGAGTGAACCCATTTGTAGCTGTCACTCGTCTGAACTAGGGGCCTCCGTCGAACCCGGAACAGCGTTCTTCGTGAGTTCCGAGCCTTAATTCGCCTACCGTTGCTATCAACGAAGGTAATGATCCTTACTTTTCGTGCACTGTTCGCACAAGGATACGGAAGTCTCGCTCTAAACTGGATTTAATGGCATGACCTGTGAACTAATGCGACGAGCGCGACCACCTTCGTTAATGAGCTGATGGCTGACGCTGACATCGTGGCGTCTCAGGTCGGAATCGATGTTCGTAGTATTCTAGGTCTTAGATTCACTTCCTGTGTGAGAAGAATGAGTGAAGTGGGGGTATGATATATAATGAAATAGTGCAATTGAAAATAAAAACCAACATTATATAACATCTAATGATGTTCTAATAATTATAATTTGACAATTATAATTATCGGTTTTGTATTCGGTTTTAACTTAATATAGAAACAAAGTTATAGTCAACCGAAAAATATTTATTTGCTGAAACCGGCTTTCAACAGCTTATGCTGTCATCTTCAGTGACCTACAATCAAGATACACGAATATATTTAGCTATTGGTAAAAATGGTAATAATAATAATAATAATAATAATAATAATAATAATAATGAGATTATATAAATAGGTTTTCAAAACTTTTTCTTATTGCAAAATATTCGCTAATTTCAATTTTTTTAGTACTAATTTTGCATACAAACATTTATCATCCAACTATTTATATAATCTTTTAAATATCTGTAACCAATTAGTATTAAATTCTCTGATTATTATTGACTACAACATGTTAGTACTCTCTATTTTAATATATATTTTATAATTATTACTCTTTATTATTATTATTATTAAGACCATTTTTACCTATAGCTAAATATATTCCTGTATCTTGATTGTAGGCCACTGAAGACGACAACATAAGCCGTCGAAACCAGTTTTGGCAAATATATAAATATTTTTCGGTTGACGATAACTTTGTTTCTTATTTAATTTAATAATGTTCTACCTTCTCAATTTAATTACTGTTGTTATACTTCACTATAACGAACAATAGGAGACTATTAAATGTGTCCCCCATTGAGAAGAGTCTACTCTTGGAAACTGAAGTCAAAAAGTACTCATGGATGGATAAATTGATAGGATACTTCGACATAAATCAATCTTATAGGGGAGATGCGTAATTTTCTGGAGGAACTTTCGCAATTATTTTGTTTTCTGCACTAAGCATTGAAATTCTCAATATTTGGAAACACCACGAAAAACGTAGCACAAAACATTCAAAAGCGATTGATAAGTTAAGACGCTTCCTCCATCTTCACTTATGTCTGTCGTCAGCATCAACCGTTTCGGTCGGATGGTTTGTCACACATATTTTAATTTGTGGTTTGTTGTTTAAAATATATAAATAATATTGATCAAATGTTTTACCACCTTCAAGTACGTTGAAATCGAAGGACATTTTTTCAGTGGAAAAACAGTAGATTGAGAAGTACAAGAGTGTGAACAGGACGTTGTCTGAACAGGGGTAGAGAATTGACATCTATATAATAGGAAAGAGGAAATATATGCAGAGAATGTTATTCTAGGAATTGGGTTATTTTAGCCCCCTAACGTTCGTATTAGAGGGTTTCCTCGATTAAAATGACTTGTCTCCGTCCGTTGTAAGCAGTGTCCGCGTCTCGGAAGTTTCATTATGGCAAAAATAATAATTTCCAAACCTCAATTTTAAGGAAAAATACTAAATCCATTAATTAATTATATTTTAAAATTTTTCATAAAAATAGAAAATAAAGTTTTGATATGATTCTAGTTTTAAAGATGTTTTGTTTTGAATTATGAATTTCTCGCTTTCAATGTCACTTATTTAAATGTCTGATTAATAGGTCAAAGTAATTCGAGTTATTGGTTCTAGGAAAGTCCTAGACGTATGTAAATCATTCAAGTAGACCTCAGTTATGATTAATCTGAATATCCTTCCTTTTTCCGGGTGGAGCTTCGGTATTGGTATGCGGTTATCAATACTGTAAGTTGCGACAGGGCTAATTATTTGATGCATCCAATTATAATAACTTTTTTAATGTAATGTAATTTAATATTTCTTCTTTTTAGCATGGCTAAGAGTTTGACGACTTTGCCTCACACGTGTGGTAAGTCTTCCAGCGAGACGTAAAAATTGTCCAGTTTTTCTTGCCCCTATATAAAATATTGAATTATTCGCGATGTGATATATATTTTGTTGCCCGTTTAAATGCAATAAGTGTAATATTTTTGTTTTCGTATCTTCACAGACTTTGAAATAGCTGTGGAAAATATGCAGTTCCATTAAATGAACGACACAAGTGTCAAAGTTTCTAGAGATGAAAAAACTACCTATCATGAGAATACGTCAAATAATTAGCAGAAAATAATTTTACGAAGTTCTTTATTTTGAATATTAATATTTTACGGAGTTAAATTGTTTTATCGCAATATTGATTTTTGTTTCCACATAATAGTAATAACATTTTTGATTCATAACAAAAAATTCCAAGTCCTAACAATCATGTTTCAATAAGAAGAAGTTTTTAGCGTAATCACAGGAAGTAAATTAAATTTTATAGGATCAGACTTACTTGACAAAACAGAAACCCAACAATGGGTTTACTAGGTCCTAGTACTAGGAGAAAATAATACCTTCTCCATTACTATACATGCATAATGTAATATGTTCAATATGAATTATGCATTTATTGCAATTATACCAAAAATTACAACTCCACCCTTTGCTTTATCTTGGGAACTGTAGGTCCTGTAGAAATGTACCCACTCTCAGTTCATGTCTTAAATTCATATTGTGAACAACGAATAATACGACTTTAATAAAGTACGTGACAAGCACATGACTCTATTAGTCCGAAAAGCTGCTATTTCAAACGTGTCCTTCGAACTCTCCCATTACTCTCCCCTAATCCTTGCGTGGTTCAGCCCTCTCGCCCTCTTCTGACGTTTCGTACTCAGTAAATCATGGCGTTTCTCGACGCTCTACAGTGATGGATGAGAGTACGGTGCTCAGGACCCGTGAAATATGCCACGAAATCTACTCAAATATCTTAATTATATTAATGGATCGTAATGTTGTCCATTTCATTCGGCAGAGAAAAATTGCAACGTTTCCCTCACTTCGCTCGTGATGGCTACTCAGATGAGACTCCTTAAGGAAGACGTTGAAAAATTCGTTTCTTTTCTGATCTAGCGGTGTAAGTGGGCCTTCAAAAAGAAATGAAACAACTAGGATCGCGGAAATTCTTAGTAAGACCTATAATTTTTGATTCGTGGTTATGCATCTAAGCAACGGAACGCTTTACGGATATTGGAGTCAAGACACTTCGTGAGATGTGCTCTGAATGCAATTTGTATGGATAACAAATTTAAAGAAACAATAGAATTGAGGAATATTTCAACGGAATGAGAGATTTGATGCATCATTTACGACACTTTTCAAGTTCACTTCCATTTTACTCCCACTCATACGGTCTTTGTATTTTCCATGAATTTTTTCGTCTGTATTTCATGTAATTCGATTTTGGAAAAGTTTTGAAATTTATCCGATTTATTGCGAACAACAAATTATCGTTTGTGCTTTCATTTGCTCGTAAGATTTGTTCAAGGTAATACTACATATTAAGTGAGATGTAATTATCGTCGAAAAATCTTACTATGTCGTGGATTGTTTTTCTGAAAGTTAATTCAGATCGATCATCCAATCATGGTACAAAGATAATATATTTATTCTACGAGATTTGACCTCATAACGAAAACCAGTTGATCTCAAAATATGTTGATCTGCTTCCAATAAGTGAGCAAAGATCTTCATAAATTTTCATTGATATTTGATATTTTTAAAGATAATTCTATAAGATTTTAGTTTACTTGTCAAAAGCCACTACAGCAGGAGTGCTTTTATTAATTCACTGGAAGTGGAGCTAATCATTAGAGCGTCAGTATCGGATTCTTAATTGTCTTAGCTCATTTCTTCTTTTGTCTTTTAGCAATCAGAACGTTCCTTGGTGTGCATCTATCATGGCAACATTCTCTCCATATGTTTGATTATAATGTATTTTATTTATTACTTCCCATCACATGTAGTCAATCCATGCTTCCCCATTTCCTTAATGAATGCTTCCCACTTACGTTCATACGTCTCATAAACCCGCAGTGTGTGCGCCATGGTTTCTCACCGTTCTCACACACACATTCACTATTATCCCTTTTGTAATGTTAAATAATTTTTTTTCAAATCATCATGGATTGTTAAATATTGCAGCAACGATGATATAAGGTAGCATGATTTTCTATTTATTTCAACAAATGTCATCCATAATGTGTGTACCTTCCATCGCTCTTCGTCCCCCAACGTATCTGTCAGCACAATAATAGTTTGTCTATCATAATAGTAGTTGTTTACTTTGTTCATTTTCTACTCCATTACCTTTATTTCTATGATTTCCCCTCGTGTTACATGAATGCACAAATTAATTTTAAGGTAAAACAAGTATACGGGCATTCTCAAGAAGCATTTATAGTGCACATATGGAGACTATTGTAACAGCTACTCCACAACAAACTACATGATCTTCGTCATTTCTTTAGCTTTCTCTCCGTGTGTTATTAGCGTGATGTCACCATTTACTTTCACAACTTATAATGGAATCTTTGAACCCTAGTTTTTAATACTTTAAGATTTTAAACAACAATTTCTTGACTAAAACTAAGCTCTGCTCTTTTCATTTGTATATTATTATTTTTGTTCATCATTTTCCCCCATATATAATATTAAACCTGTGGGTGACGTAATAGAAGAGGGCGGAGGGGGTGGTCCACCCCTGTTATCTTTCTGATAGAAGTCTCCAAACTGGTCGCCAAAATTATACAAACGTATAAATTTTTACTAAAATATTCTCTAAAACTTTTTATAATAATAAATAATGACTTAGCTTATTTTGAACAATCCAAAAATTTCGATCTTCTAAGGAAACCGCTGCTTTGCAAAGTTACTTACAGAATACCAAACACACATTTGTGTGAGGCGTGGAAACAGGGGATCTACAAAAAGACTCCTGTCCACGTGGTCAGGTTGTTAATTCATGAGAGAAAAAATCTCAATTTCTTCTTGGGTTGTCAATGTCATCTGTATACAGGCAAGTTCGAATCTCAACTACACATAGACGAAAAACATAGTTCATAGAATATCAAATAATGTTTTCTCATCGAAGTTTTGATATTTTATTTTCTCTCGGTATGTATATATTTCTTCCCTGTACCCACGCTTGGAGAAGATATGTGACAACTTTCGATCAGATGAAAATGGAAACGAACCGAGGATCGAACCCGGGACTTCAATGGTTTACAGTTGTGGGTATGGGTGGAAATGGTGTATCGTTGTGGAAGACGAATGGGTGGTGTAGTGGTTAGCACCCTTGCGATCAAAGCAGAAGTCCCGGCTTCTATTCCCAGCTCGTCGCCATTTTCACTGACCGAATGTTATCATCTATTGGTATGTTTGCAATGAAATGTCGCTACGTTTCATTTCCCTCGAGTGCGTTCACAAATAATATAGCTGCCCTTAAACAACGTGAACTCTCAAGTTAGTAAACTCACGCTATAAAAATCTCCTTCCACTTCAACATACCATTGCCAAACAACGAACTATTATTCTCCCATCAGTCCATCATCCATCAAACATGGATGGATTCATTCATCGCTCGTCGCAATTTTGTCCCCCTTTCTTCATGCAGCTGTACCCTACTCCAATCTCATCTTGTGATCTTGTTAGCGCGGATATCTTCCTGTCAGATGCTCCTAAGTTTTCCTCTCTCCCATTTTTCTTCGTCAGTTTTTTATCCGCTTCTTTATTTTACATTCTATCAAAATAATCTCCCCTAGTTGAAGCGGGATGACTTGTTTGACTTCGTGGCGACCCAATTGTATATCTAGTTTTGGATTTACATGTTTCTTTTCTTCTTTTTTTCCTTTCTGTCTCGAGATTGCTTGTGTTGGCCATTTGTAAATATTTATTAAGAATCACCTCGTAATTACCCAATTCGTTCTCCTTGACGAGCTCCCGACGTCGCGTCGTCCGCATTACAGCTATTCCGAGGCGAACGTCGTCTTCCAGCAAGTCATGTTTAGAAGCGAGATTGATGGCGACTCCAGCTTTTACGGGACGAACTCTCTTACTTTCGCCATTTGGCCCCTGTCCACGTTACTTGTTTTGACACAACACAACGACTGGAATATTTACTTTTTAGCCAGCATAAGCAATCTTACGGTTAATCACTTATGAGGGAACATTAGTTATGGCCGTGTACGTCCAGAAACGACGTGGCCGCAATTCCGAGGTGTCAGGCAAATTGCGAGATTCTGTGTTTGTATTCTTTGAAACACGGAAATAATGACTTTGAATGTGTTTGGACGTGTTTTAAATTGTATTATGTCAATGAAATGTTGCTCCTGTAGTAGGTACCAGAAAATCTACATTAATCTTTGATCAATGAACAGTGACGTGTTTCCAGACGTCAAGTAAAAACAATGACATGTCACGAGAGAAGTGATGCAAACAACGGTCACGATGTCCTTTGCTTAATGAGTGTTTGTTGCGTGTCTAAAAAGATTTTTGGCACGGACTCTTTAATATTAGTCTAAACTTATATTTTTTATGTTGAGTTACAATTTGTATTTCCATTCCAAAATTCCTAGTCACAATACCAAAGTTCCAAGTTATATTCCAATGCTTAAGTTTCAATTAATAATATTAAGTTCCAGTTTAAAAGTTTATTTCGGGAGGATATGACTCATTCTAAAATCTGTGATATTGTTTTGACAAGAGAAAGAATAAAAAGTTAAAGAAAATGTTCTCATTTTAAATACAACATATAAAATAAATATACTCAAAAATGCAATCATGAATAAATTAATGAATTTAAAGTGTAACATTATTATTAAAAATAATGAGGATAAAGTAAACAATTTTAATCAAACAACAGAAAACATTGTGTATGCATCACCTATAGTTTCCAACCAAATTCCACTTAGACACAATGAACACCAACTACACAGGTTTCACGAAACTTGCAAAAGTGATTTCATAGAAACGCGTTTTATCCTTTTGTTGGATATTAGTGAGAAATGAGAAGATCAAATATGGCTAGAAATCAATTTTGGAAGCTGGTTTTCAACTCAAATAAAACTCTATGAAGCGATAAAGAAATTATCCATGAAACTACTATGTAGAGAGAAATATGCTTTGACTAAATGTCATCGTCAACCAATGGTTCGCGGAACACTGATGAACCCCGAGAAATTTTTAAGTTCATTGAAAATTTTGGCATTAATTTAAACTTTAATTAATTTTAAAACTAATGTTGATATAATGTGTTTGATATAATGAATCGCCTTTCGTCAATGTGCATTGCGCCTTATATAGTTCGGGTTTCCTATGATTTAGGTTTTTTTAAATCCAAAGCATCTCTTATTCAAAATCATTTGAAGTGAAGAAGACTCTAATGTTTGAATTGTAAAATATCAAGTATATCTTGATATTGAAAATCAATTTTAAACTACAGCACTTTATGAATGTAAAGAGAATTACTGCATTTCCAATGATGCCTCACGTCTGCTCTTCTGAAAAAAAATGAAATAGTAAAGTAAAGAAAAACGTCCTGAGTTTTTATTTTTGACTCAAATTAATAAAATAAATTACACATGTCATATTTCGTAAAAATAATTTGGATTCTGAACACACCAAAATAACGCTACTTCTCGTCTCTAATGCGAAACTTAGCCAGAATTGAGTTACACCCATGCGATCAAAGCAGGA
The DNA here is from genome assembly GCA_002313205.1 of Laupala kohalensis. Classification (NCBI taxonomy): domain Eukaryota; kingdom Metazoa; phylum Arthropoda; class Insecta; order Orthoptera; family Trigonidiidae; genus Laupala; species Laupala kohalensis. Next base: position 40,589 of record NNCF01126219.1, on the reverse strand, counting down.
GTTCCGGATTCGATTCTCGTCTCGTCGCCATTTTCACCTGATCGAAAGTCATCACATGTCTTCTCCACGTATATATGGTATACACGGAAGAAATATATGCTTAGTCAGAATTACTGAAATCGCTACATTTTTTTTCTAAAAGGTCTTTTCGTAAATATCATATCAAACCATTCGCCAAAAATGAGGTATCAATACGAATATTGTTTGTTATAACCTTTGGAGGCATCTTAATCTTTCATCTTAACTACAAGCAATTTCTATTGTGATAAGCTATAATTTAGGATTTTAGGATCAAAATTGTTATTATTATTACACCAAATAAAATAAATCACTTTTATTATTTTTTTAAATATGTCAGTCATAAAGACGATATACTGAATATCTGGAGTATATGCCATTTATTGCTGCTTTCATGAGTAGTGGGCCCGTTGATAGATACTAGTCCCTCATCCCCACTGGTTTATTATATTTGTTATATTTAACTTTACTACTGATGACGAAAAGTGAAAGTAACTTAATTTCTTATCTACAAGGAATTGAATTTATCTTGTGTATAAAAATGTATGAAAGGATAATGAAATTTCGTCGTTTACTGACGATGTTCTTTAAATATCGGAAAAATAGGTTTTAGTAATACGACGTTTTAATGTTTTAGTAAAACGATTGGACCATAAACACAATTGTTTATTCATCGTAGAATCTTTTTACTATCTTTTTATTATTGCCCCGATGAGGACGTATTTAAGATTGCGAACTGGTATCTCGTATTGAAAAGAAATGGTGTAAATGTGACTAATGTTATGTTGACGGTAAAATTCTATTTCCTTTCATTCACCACATGTCGGAATTAAAATACAGTGTCCAGATACTCGAATTTCGAGACGAAGCGTTGATGCAATTGTTTCGGAGTTCAACCTCATTTCTCTTCCGCTCAAAGCGTTGACAACAAACGCTACAGCAGAATAATTCTTAATATCCTTCCAAAGTGTAAAAGAAGTTCATTTCAACATTCAATTTATTTCTTCTTTGAAAATTCTGAATGGTTCTGCCCCTCTTTACCAGTCTCGCCCCAACGACCTCGTGTTTCCATTTTTACTTTTCGAAAGAATCCGTCGGAAGTGACTTCCTGAGCGGACGTTACCCGAACCGGAGCGTTTTCGACTTTCACAGGTGGGACTCCACCAGCGAGGCGCTTCACGGGTTGCTGCGGCGGGGAATAGGGGCGTGGGAGGAGGGAGGATGGAGCGACTATCTCCGCCTCTTCCTCACTCCCCGCCACGCCCTCACCAACCCGTCCCACCACTGTTCCCCGCCAGCCGCTGCGATGTAATTTCCGGCCCCAGAAAGGTTCGCTAATTCAATGTCTTTCAATCAAAATTCGGTTGTGCTGCTTTGATAAGGCGGTGATGGATGATCCTGGTGACGCCCTGGTTCCCTCTCGACTGTCTCACTGCAGAGAGCGGCCGCGCCCCTCGATCCTACTGACGGATCTGCCCTTCACCCCTCCCCCTCTCCTCACGACAGCAGCCTTCCCTCATTCTCTGAATCCTTCCCTTATGTCTTTCTCTCCGAGATCTCTTTTATACTTTTAAACGTAAATTTAAGAGTGGAAATCCTTGCTTGGCGGAGCGGGAGTGCATGGGAGCGGCGCCCCGTTCTGCTGCGATCTTTTTCGAAAAGTATTCGAAGTGCGCTCTATCATGATAATGTAGTGAAAAATAAACGTATTTTTAATTAAAGTATTTTTTTCGTCTGAATGATTCAATTTTCTTATATTGGAGCTACACAATACGGCATTTACAATTATACGAGAATACTCCATGACCGGTAGTATTTGCAGGGACGATTGATTATTTTATGACACGCGAGTTCCCTACACTGCCAAATTTGACTTTTCGTTTCAGAGACGCAGCCACAGGCTCAAGGAAATCGGCTCCACGCCTAGAATGTTTGTATTTGTGCATTTAAACAATTTTAAAGTATAATGTATCAATCTGGAAGATAGTTAACTAATTGACAACGAGAAATAAACAGTTGAACAAATTAAAAATATTAGGACGAATAACTTTAAAGTTAAGATCAATAATTTCTTAACGAGAAGTCTCGGCGCGGGAAAACCCCTGACTAACTAGAGTATGTTAATTATTATGAGCAGGTTCAATTTCATTTTCTTTCATATGAGATTTTGTTTGCATTGAAGATAATGTTGTATACACCTCCATGTTGACAGACTGTACAGTTCGTGTAATTCCTACATTCAAGAGATAGTTACTAATGATGGATTTCAAAGAGCACCCATTACCAGATACTTTTTACATCAAGTTGTGTATGCTGGAGAGTCGTCATGTCGGACTATTTGGAGGTGCCTTAGAGGATGATGCCCGGTGTGTAGCCCCTGACGATGTCCTCGCATATATACGCTCCTACTTTACAGACTCCTTCTGGGACAGAAATAGATGAAGCTGTTTTAACTTTTACCCATAGAATTTAACCGTTTGCCTCCCTCAGTACTAACGACCTACTTCTTGTACCCCTATAATTCACCAGAACTACGATCATTTCCCAACTAGAAGAGGAAAACTATTGATAACACTATCGATAGTTTTGACTATGGACAACCATCGATAGTTTTCCAGTAGTCGCATTTGAAACCTCACGTCCCACCAGAGTTGTCACCTTTAGCTTTACTACAACGTGCGTAGGATGGTTTTAAATCTGAAGGATCAATTCGATTCGTGATTGGAAGCGTAGCGGAGTCTCTTCTCAGGAACTACGGCAGATATTTGACTTTTTTTTTGTAATTAGGTTAGTAGAGCGGGAGGGGATTTCCAATGGTTTTCTAAGAGTCATTAGTGCAGAAATAAATTTGAAAACATCTTTTCCTCGTCAATTGTTAAACGTCGTCCAACAATTTATACTGAGAATGTCGAAATGTTAGTTTTCATTATCCACAGTAACCATAATGAATGGTTACAAAAAGACAACAGGTACTTTCCTGATATTTTATTTTGTGAGTATGTTTTGTGACATACCTTTTTTAAATACTGGTTTCACTGTATTTGCTTCGACCGTTTTTTGTGCTTTTAGCAAAATAATATATCTACTTATATCCTCTGTTTACTGCTCAAAATCATAACTCACCAAGTAAGTTTTCTGATGATTCATAGACTTTCCAATGCACAAAATTGAGTAACAACGCATCTATAGAGCTGTCTACATTATCATACCGTGAATAAAAATGTCCATCTAGAAAACCATATTAAATGTTGGTATATTACGCTATTAATTTAGCAGTAATTGAACTTAATGTGACTTGATTTGGTTGTATCCTCGGTTTTTATTCTGTGAGATCAAAATGAAGGGAAATGTGTAACTATCAGAAATTTGATATTATCGGAATGTTGATGTTGAGTCGTAATCCTAGAGAACACATTTAATTTTTAATAAGTACATTGAGTTATCTGTTTTTGGTTTTGTGTGAATATACTGTATAAAGCAACAAAAAACCATTGTTGTCACCCTAAAGGGTCATTTCTTGTTAAATATTCTGTAAGGAGTTTACGATTTACTGACACACTGAGAGAAAAGTTTACAAAAGACAATCAATACATAGAAAAGTTGAACATCCATCATAATTATGATCGTGAACTAATTAATACTTCGTATCATGTTATATTTAAAGAAAATTTTTAACAAACAAAATAAATACGAATTGAACATATTTGACCTGCTCATTGTCCTGCAGAGGAGACTTACAAATATTTTAGGATATATGAGTTTAAGAACTGTGGAATAAAATAATTATGAAACTTGATTTGAATTGATGGATAACCTCTTGGTTGTTTCCGGAGAATAAATTAGTCTTATTTACCCTCCACGTGGTTAGATAGAGTTCGCAATTTGTTTAACGTACTTTATTTATTTGTGTATTTAGCAATAAATAGTCTCTTTTATTTAACCAATGTGTTCAAAATGTCACTAATACAAGAGTCCATACGTTCTCTCTCGTGGCCCAAGCAGGCCAATATAACGTTCTTTATATTTTAAATGACAATAATTGGAATATATAATATAAAACTTTCTATTACTAAGTTTCTATAATGTTTTACCTTTTTAACTTTTCTAAAAAGTAATATGACACTATTCCCAACTCAACTATTACAAACTAAATATAGGTCAAGAAATAAAAAAAACTATCCTTAATGTATTTACAAGCGAATCTGCGAAATTATTGTGTTCCCATTTTTTTCTTTTGTTGATATGAATTATTATTATTGTTTAGCTATGGACTTTCTTTTGGTGGGCGCACAGGATATTTCGGTAATCTGAAGTGATTTCCAAGTCAACCCTGTTGTGTATTACGGGTCAGTAATGACATTGTAGACGTACCTTACTACATATACGGCAAAATACGTACCTTACTACGTATATGATGAACTCCCTGATGCATCTAACTCATAAGAGATGCATGTCCACGCCAAAGCAGTGAACGCCATGTTGTTTATGCCGTCGTCAAGACAAAGTATCAGAGATTCAAGATCCAAGACCAGAATAATACACACCGTCCGCAAGAGAGTCTCTACATACGACGCAAGTGAGTCTCTACATTGTAAACATTAGAAGACTCTATGAGACACACGGGCCACATGGACCAGCAAGCGTATGTCGCCTATTTGTTAAGAAACTTCGAGAACACGGGTCAGTTTATTAAGAAGCTTCGAGAAAAGGTTCAATAGACAAACCTCGACCCAGTGTTACGTCGCTAACGTCGTCAGCTGTCAAAGTTTTGTTTATAGCAACAGCTACGACGGTGAAATCAGTGCGACGGATTCTCTTGCTGAGTGAACATCGGCTCCGATAATAACATCAACCAAGAAATCCAGCTCTGCGAAATCGTCCGATCTGCGACAGAATTAATTCTATCATCAGCGGCCACGAGACGCCCTCTTACGGTCTGCGGCAGAATTAATTCTATCACCAGAGGCCACGAGACGCCCTCTTACGATCTGCGGCGGAACTAATCCTACCTTCAGAGGACACGAGGCGCCCTCTTACGATACCACGCAGAGGCTTATACAGAAGCAGCATCACGTGTCAAGATACCGTACTCCAACGCTATCATCTAGCTACGTCAGGATTTATCACCAGAGGTGCCATCTCGCGACGAGGAGGAGAACTTCATTAACCTCGACAACCAACTTATTCAAAGTCGTAAGTCGAACGAGAAAACAGGCACAATTCATAGAACTTTCATTGCCTGTTGTTGTCACCCTGGTGTTATTTATTGTTTGCTTACGATTCAATTATTTGTTTGCATTGATCCTGCATAATAAATCTTGTCCTGTACAACCTTTGAGTATTTATTTTGAAAAGGAGGAATCTTATTGCGAAGCAATCTCCGTATCGAGACTTGCGAAGCAATAACAATCTTCCCCGACAACATTATCCCGTTACCATAATTTTATTAAAATAGTGCTTACCAAACAAAACATCATGTTAAAGTGAAAAACTAATCATTAACAATAGATATCTCCTCTCCTATTATTTCTTGCCATCACATACACACACATGCACTCCTATTGGTCCCATTTCTCCTCGCCTCAGCGCCACCAGTTCCGCAAACCCGTAAATCAATCTCCCCAATAAAACGTTTGCGGCTTTTGATTCTTATTTCTCCTCCGTTAGTCTTTTTTTACCGCCAACGCGACTGGCCCTCAGGCATCCCTCCCTCCTCCGCCAACCCCCGAGCGACGTAGCCACACGCTTCTATAGTTCATTCCAGGACGTGACGCAATCACGTTGCTCCAGATGTCACCCCTGGGAGATGGCGCCAGGGCGGTGGTAATTGTACACTGACTATTATTGATTACAAGTGATAGGGGGTGCGCCCGCTGGAATGAGTGTCCTGGGACCTGAGTCGGCGGCGTGGCGTGGCCCCTCTACCCCCTTGGACCGACACCCCCGCGAGGCTACAGCACCCCCTCCCGCTGGACCGGGTGATGGAGAGGCGCACATTGTCCTGTGGACGACGATCCCCGCGCAATAAGTTATTATTTCTGTTATTCTGCTTCGCTACTGTTCGGAGAGAGCAGGGGGTGGGTGGCAGGGGGTATCTCAAAGGGTTTTCGTTGGTGGAGCGAGAGGACGTCGATATGTGGATGTGGAGTCTCGATGATATATGACGCTGTCTGGAGAAGGATGAGGCTCGTGGTGGAGAGGACATCTTTCGGTTGCGGATTGAGTTTCAACACTCCGCTAATGTTTCAAGCCATCCTATTTGAATACGCTGAGGCTTTCTATACATGATGCTTTAGAAGGATGTTGAGAATTTCTAGGACATAAATAATTAATAAGGAAGAACTACAAATGATCCACGAAATTTCTGATTTAGTGACTAAAATTAAGCAGAGAGGAGATACGTGGATACGTCATATTTTGATACACGAGGGAAAAGTGCAGATAATTTATGAGGGTTCAATGGAAGGTTCTAAAAACTGAGACACGTAGTTGAAATACATGAACCAAATAATGGAAGATACGGTGTCTCTGATTGTACTTCGACTGATTTGCTTATGATTGAACGTCTTGGCAAAGAGCGTCAACCCAACCCTAGGATTGACAAAGATATGTGTCGGGGTATTAAGATTTTGGAATATTTAAAGTGCCAAACGATAAATTATATAACAAGAAATGTTGCATGTTCGTTTGCAGTTGATCCCCTTCAAAATAAACAAATAATAAAATGATAAAGCACATAAATTATCTAGCTAACTACGAGAAATAATAACAGAACAATGCAATATCAAACAAGGCACTGACTGTTTATTACGAAGATTGAGAAAAATTGAAATAGAATACATTGCATATAATTAATTAGTATGTCTTTTGTTACAAATTACATCAAATTGTGTAAGTTTCTCGAACAATTCCTGACATTTTACTGAATTAGTTTCTTACTCACAAATTGATGACATTGCAACTATTGCAATTACAAGTCACAGCTGCTCGGTGGTTGAATAATTCACACGCATAATTGATGATGCTAGTTCACTGAATTTACTTTGTACACTGAAGTGAGTATTACTTTCACTTATGACTGAATTCAGAAAAATGGTGCAATGTTAACTTGAATGAGAGTAATGACTATTAGTTCATGTTCTTGTACATAAGCATAAAACAATGATGTGTATAATTGATAATCCGCACGAAATGTTAATAAATTCTAATGTCTTGAGAATAGAATGTCACGATGATGTTAGTACAGAACCGCGGTTTAGACGTGAGGTCTGTAGCGAGATTAACGCTGATTTGACATGACGACAAGTACGGAGTGAATCGCCACGATGTGCGCTCTACGAAGAATCTCCTCAAAGTGAGGGTCTGATCTCTGAATAATTTATGTTTCCTTGGTTACAGTTACTGCACTTTGTCACGTACTAAGTCCTGGGATTTGTCACTTTCACTTTATTTGTTCATTTGTTCACTATTTTGTTTAGGAATTTACCGAGCATAGTATGTATTCATTGTAGCAAATATTTGTAACTGTATAGTTTTTCACTTGTTTCCTTAATTCCAGAATATACTACATTGTTAATCACATGTCACTCGGGTTGTTCTGGGATATTCTGGAATTAGCTGGGGGATAATTTATTTCACTTATCTAATTCACTTAGTGTTCTGAAATAAACTCACTGTCTATATCGTATACATATGTTCGCTAAATATGTAAACAAACAGGAGTCAGCACGGCTCATTTTGTGATCGGCTGAGCTGCTGACTTGAGGGTCGAAGTTCAAATACCGTAGAGGCCATTGGATTATTCCCCATTTTCAGTGTCTTTACCTACTCCTATAATTTTCTATAAACCTCTATGGATTACTGAGGGTCAGTGGGTGGGAACAGTTTCACCTTCTGATTTTAAAAAAAAGACACTGAGTCAGTGGAGGGTGTCAAATATAGCGAATGTGCCCCCCGCGAATGGAAAAATGAGCACGTCCTCAGTAACGTAAATTCTCGCAGACTGTTAAACTACTATTTACTGTGTCATTTAGACGGAAGTACAACAAGTTGCGGTGTTAGGAAAGTCTATTAAGTGTGAAAACATAGGCATCATATAGTAGAATTTTAACCTTAAGGGGAGAGGGGTGGAGACAAGAAACTGTTTCTTGATTGTCTATTGTAAATCGGGTCTGGTTTTTCGAACCAAATTTGCAAACACGATTTCTGAGCATGTCAGAATTCCACGTACAATTTGTCACCCCGTTTTAGATGCGTGTATTCGAGTAATTTCGTCTACCACTTCCCTTAAAAACCTTTAAAAGTGATTGAAGGAATGGAATGATAATGTTGTTTGATTATTGATAACGTATAATAAATATGATTTGGAGTTACATTGAGGAGGAAATTATGGTAGAGAAGACCAAAGAAGAAGAAATGATTTAAGTAAATAATGATCAAACATTTCAATAATGAAATGGAACAAGATATGAGGAGTAGAGAAACAATTTGTAATCAAAAATTGGTATTTTGTACAGAATTAATTATTTTTATTTTTGATAATGTAGATAGAAAGTCATAAGAGGAAAAGAATGGTCTATGATGCATTAAGATGAGAAAATCTTATGAGGATATAGAAATAGACGTATGGTTAAATGAACCCAAAGTGATCTTTAAACATTAATTAACTTCATATGTCTCAATGTTTTTACTTTTTGTAATTATTCATATGAGAATTGAAAATAAAAACATGAAAATCGTTAATTTTCGTTTTAAACATTTTATTGGGAAAAATTAAGCGAGTCTTTCAATAAAATATTCCATCGGTTTGTGGTACTATTCCATTCAGAAAAAAATAATTTAAAAATAATTTTTTTAACGTGCAGTTACAAATTAGGCATAACCATATATACATAGTTTTTCCTACTAGACCTAGTTTTATTACCTGTCTTCTTTCTTCCTGGGCTAGAAGGTTATTCTTTGATATTTTCCTTTTATTTCCTGCACTTTCTCCCAATCACATGATAACCGTTGTAGACCATCGTTCATTTTGCGAGGTTACAGCTTCCACGGGAAGGTCGTAAAACAATGGAGAGACCCATAAATTTTTGTATTGTAAGGGAGGTGCATGCCTTTGTTTCTTCATCAAACCCTCCCTCGCTCTCTGTCTCTTGAGATAAACCAAATAAATTTGGACCACATAACTTCATTATTGCTTCCTTATCTATTTTTGCGAGTTTGTCACGAGTTGTGAACATGAACCAATACAACACGAGTTACTAGCGATACAACTGAAGTCAGGGTTTTATATTTACCATTCATATGATACGCACTGAAGGTAAGTGACACCTTTTTATAGGAATTTGTTTGATAACGTTAAGAAACATACTGATTTTATTAAAAGATAAATTAGTTTAAATTATCCCAATTAAAATGAATTAATATCTTATATCATTTTGATACTCGATTTCCTCTACCGTTTCTATACTTCGATTTCACGACTTATAAATATTTTTTCTCTATTAATATTTTTACCCGCGAAGAAATGTATTTTAAAAGATGATATTCATCGCCAAGTATAAGAGTACTTATTTTATGTTGTCTAAATATTGTCACAATTGTGGGCATTATTTTAGTCCGTATTAGACGGATAACGTATGTAAGTAAGAAAGGTAATATTCCAATTCTTGATTGCTCTTTAAAATTTTCAATTCGGTTTTTTAAAATAAAGTATATATCTTACTTCCAAAATAGGAATGTTTAACTCATACTGTACTCTTAATTAACTGTATTATTTAGTTACTATTGTGACGTCGCGGGGTGTAACGACGCCAGTAGAAGATTTTAAAACTACTAAATGATAAAAGTGTAATTTTGTGCTGTTTTTCCACACAAGGAATTGTACATTTTGTGAGGCTGCTGGACATATGTCATGCGCCCGCAGAACCTTTTCCGGTATCTGATCCTAAATACAGCAGCCATACGGTCTCATGGAACCGACGCGGCGGTCAGTGGAAAACTTTCCACGCGACGCGCAAATTTGGCAACCTGTGAGGCTTTGTCACCGGAGGGTATAAAAGAGCAGAGCAGAGTAGATGAAAGGAGAGAAAGTTATGTGCGGGCGTAATGATTGTAGACTTGGGGACATTATGATTCAGGAGAGTACATCTTTGAATATTCAATGTCTGGGTGTTTTCGTTAACATTCCAAGTTGTAAATATTGTAAATAGTTAGATTTAATATTTATAATAAATGTATACAGTCTCAAGTTCTATTTTGTTAGTTTTCGGGGGTAAAACTAGTGGTGGCAGCGATATCTAAGAATTAACTCAGTTATCGGAAAGTAAACTGAATGAGAGCCACCGTAGTGTTTCGGAGGAAATTTAGCAGTGAGGTATCTGCGCGATAAATCGGAACGGTACGCCACGTTACTACTATCTTCAGTACCGAGCACGCAATAGAAAATATACTCATTCAACAAAAACTGATTTATCTACTACGGTATATTATCTAGAATATTCTGATTCTTAGAATAAACTTAAGATTGGAACATCCAAAATTTAAACTATGATATCAATCCTGATTAGAATAATAGTATTTTTACTTCTATCCCAACGCCCAGAACTTCTACCAGAGCCTCTCAATCTATGTAAAATGAACACCGAACTTTTCTCATACACTCAAAGAGACAGTGACTTGGGGCTGGATAAAATTTTTCTTGTATTCTGCCAAGAGAGGCCGACGTGAAAAGCAGCCACGATCAGAAAATCAATGATGCTAGTATCGATTGTTTTGATTATCGAGCACTATCAATTGCTTTATCGTCAATGGGTACTTTTAGATTGTTGGTGAAACAACGGAATGATGACAATAGTTTTACCTCGGCATTGTAGATTACATCCCGGTCCCTCATCGGTAGTTATATCTTATACCTATTCGTCCTATTAAAAATGATACAGTACATCTCATACTCCAAGACCCAAAACGTTTTGGAATAATCGTCACAAGATACTGTCACGCACTCGAATCCTTGTGTGCACATTTCACGTAGTGTCTAATAAATAAACTTTGTCAAAAAAGCAGTTTCCAATTGCATATGACGACGTTGGGGCAATAAACTAAGTTACTTTCCGGAAACAAGCTGGGGACCATGCCATCAATTCCGATCAAGGGTCTAAGGGCAGTGGTGGATTTAATATTTATGAAAGAAATTATTTAATAAATACGTACTGTTATCCATTTATTATTCCAAAATAAATTGTAGATATTTGTACAGTAAAAATGCGAGATTAATTAAACAAAGGTATGAATGACATTCCCGACCAAGGAAACTCCGCCCCGGAGGAAAACCCGGGTCAGGATGGGACACGGACCAGGGTGACGCGGATTGAGCGTAGTTAATTCGGTAATTGCTCGAAACACCACAGAATAGCTTCATCCCAAACCTATTAATCACCAAGCAAATTTAGTACTGAGCTGTGTAATTCCAATTATTCCTCCGTATTCTGTTGCCATGAGCCTAGTCAGTAAGTCATCCGCCTCGGAAGTACAATTGTGGTAGAACTGTAATTAAGTTTCTTTAGTGTGGTTATAAAGAGTTGGACTGGCATCAAATTAATATCGAAAAATGCGAAGAAAAGATGTTTGAATTTGTTTCTAGCTTACTAATAAGCCACGCGGACTCTTTACATATGTAAAAGACGAAAAATACTATGTACCTCATTTGTTTGAGCTTGAAAAATGCACAATGATCAAACGAATCATTTAACTCTGTCGCATGAAACGAAACATTTCTAGCAGGGATTAAGAATTAATACTATTCTGACAAAATGTTAATATTGGTGAAACTGTTGTTTCCTATGGGAATGCGAAGGGTAAACTACCTCTGCTCAAATTTATTGTACAAAAGTACTAAACAAAAAGTTGTACTAAGAGCCTCGTTACAATTTGTGTTCTAACGTGTTTTCACGATAAAACAATTTTTCTAAATATTTATATTATTAATTTACCAAAATATACCACACTCTAAGAGGTAGAAGGAATATTTTCAAACTTACACATTTAGTAAATCTTTTGAAGTTTGTAAACATGAATCTATTTTAACTCACAACTCCCGAGTACCTACTCGTGGATGAGTGTTTGCATCGTCAACGGCCAGGTGAAAATTGCGACGGACCGGGACTCGAACTCGGGACCATCTGCTTTGACCGCAGGTGTGCTGTCCACTGCACGGCACATTATTTGTTACTTTTGTTTGAGTAAATTGTTCGGTCTCGACCAGAATCAGAGTCTTTGAACTGTCAATATACTTCTTTGACTAATCAATTCAATTTCATAATTATTATAAAATTGTTAGTTCCATTCAAAACTCTGAACATTTTTTTAAAAGAAACTATACTAAATTGTGATAATGAAATCTTCACCCTTTCTCTGGAAAACATCAGCTTGACATATCATCAGACTTCAATTATATGACACTAGCATTAACTAACTATCCTGTTTTCTTGGATTCACCTAGCTATTAATTCTTATAAGCCAGTTAAAAAGTACTATCTATCAGCCGTAAGTTACACTACATTCTTTGTAAGTTCTGTCCAAATGTTTCACGACTAAGTGGAAATTGTGAGTTGAATAAAATCAGGGCTCAATGTATTCTAATTGCTGCGGAAGAATATGGATTTCAATGATTTGTTTATTGTTTGATCTCCGCTATGTGTAACCTATCCTGGTCCGGTTTTTTTTCAGTATTCATTCGGGTAGTGACGGATTTTCCATGTCATTAATACATTTGTTATTATTAATCTCGAATATGTACTGCACAGAACACTTAACAATTCATTTTAGAATAAGAAATGTATAAAAGTATGTATGAATTAAATAGTTTCTTTTATAAATATTGAATCTGCACTTTATTATCCCCGGCGTGGCAATGGGCAGTTTGCAACTGCTTATTTTACTATAAAATTTATGATTTATCTCTAGATAAATATGTTTCTATAAACAAGAATGAACTTCAGTCAGATGCCAAAACAAACGACAAAATAATATTGTCGTTATAAATTAATCATACGAGGTGAAGGATATTTGTGGATCTTGTAAAGAGACAAAGTCATGATAAAGAAAATAGACTTCATGATATATTTTACTTCATGAAGTTAAAAAATTTAAGGACTTTCAATTGACAATGACTGTACTCCTTAGCACAGTGTTTCAGGAAGAATTTTGACCATCATCAGTACATAAAGAAGGTGGTAACCTGGTAACCTAACAAAAAAGCGGTCATATCTGTTTGTAGTTTTTGTTCTCCTGTAGGGCTATAGTTATTGGTCTAATTAACAAATTTCGTTTGTATTTAAGCACTAAGTTATCCATAAATTTTGCTTCTAATATTTTACTTCAGTTAGTGTGTGCGATGTGTTCTGTGCCACTTCTTCTAGGACTAGATCGTTCATTTTTTTTCGAATCAGGAAGCAAAAAGTAAAAGTATAAAATATTAAATACCACTGAATTAATGACCTTAATAAACTTAGCACCCCCACTTTATCAAAAAAACAAAACCAATAATTAGTCTATAATTTAGTTCTAATAAAGTACAATTTGCACCAAAAAAGTTTTTTTTGTTTGGCACACACGTGGTACAGCCATAATTTCAATTTAAACAGTGGGGGCGCTAGCTTCATCTAAAGCTAGCACCTCAACATTAACGTATAAATATTATTTTCAGATTTTTCAAATGTTTGAATTTGGTTTACTTTAATACAGAAAAAACAAAAATTTTTAATTAGTTACAAATGTTTTTATAAACAAATTACAAATAGTTAACAGTTTTGCGGAAAAAATGAATGGAATCAATTCTATGTCGAAAACTAAGAGACTTTTTTGTATTACTTTTTTCTACCATACCTATTGTTCAACGAGACTGTTGTTGTATGTACAACATGTTGTTCACTTAATGAACCCTTAAGATTTAGTTACATCATTTGAATTACTATGTTTGTTTAAATACTTGTTAGTTTACTTGATTTAGTTTTTTTTGTAGGAAAAGTCTTGATTTTTAATGTTAAATTAATGCACTATATATACAAAAATGAATTAATTTTATTGAAATATTTGTGGGCGATAGTTGACCAAAAAATTACTATTAAAAATGTGCTGGACAGTGGAATTTAAAACGTCGAATTTATTGGCCCGTAAAGTCCAAAAGGTTGACGCCCTCTGTTCTAGGAGTAGGCCATCTGTCGATCGTAACCGGATAGTTTTCCCCAGGACCTGAACCCGAGCCACTGTATCTAGTCCATCGTGTCTCATACTCCCCCTCCCCTCACCATCTACTTTCATTCACCCCCTAGCAACCCCTCAATCACCGTAATGCCGATGAACATCGTGGGCGTCTCCCGTTGGTCGTACAATGTTCCAATCCGCATGAAATAACCTTAATTTGAGTGTCTAGTGGGCGTACGCGTTTACTCGCCGCTTCACAAATTGTTAACTAATAGCAAGGCCTCGATTATCATCCCATCTCGTCGCTGCGATCGATGGTTTTACTGCGCAGAAATGGTCTGTTTGTTTTAACTCAACATTTATGAGGCGCGCTATGTACACAACAAAAAGAACGAGAATGTAACTATCTTTTTGTTTCTCCATCGCACATCCGCGTACATAAAAATACTTATATTAATAATAGTGGAGTGTGGAGGTGATAATTTGGGGTCTTATCGGGATGCCGAGGATGAGTCTATGACCGTTTGAAGAAGCGGTACGAGAATCTCTCCTTCCCCCACCCCATCATCATCGACCTCGTCTCCCGATTATCCGTTCGTATTATAGTGGTTCTCCTCCCCAACAGAAGGGGAGTGGATGTATCGGGATGGGCCCTTAAAAATATTGTGACGCGGGTGCGTTGTGTTGTGGAGATAGAAGAAGAAGCGGTCGTTGTGTTTGTCATATCGTTATGGTCGTCACATGACTTGAGACGCGTGCGCGATGTGACCCTCATTTTCTTCTTCTTCTCCTTCGTCTTCTTCTTTTTCATCTCCATTCATCATGCTCTTGATGTCTGGCATATTCCCTGTCCTCGGTACTGTAAGCGATCCGGTGACTGTTTGTGAATGACCTGATTTTTAAAAAATCCAAGAATGAACTGTTATACATTAACTCGTCGAATAAGATTTATACCTTGCGGGGTAAATATTTGAATAATACCATCTTGAAACTATTCCGACAAGACCTCTAAAGGGACGGTTTGTAAATAAATTCTCAATCTATTTCTAATTTAATAGATACAAAAACTATCACACATGTCACAGATTTGGTACTGGAGAGAACTATATGAAATTTACCTTGCCTTTCCGAACATTTGAGAAAGTTATTCAATGGCAACAGTCGCAAAACTGGAGAACACCAGACAAACGAAAAAACATTCCTCAAACACATTGTTACAAATTAAACAGTATAAATAATGATTTGGAGTTTTTAATACACCATAGTTAAAAAAATTACTATTCGAATTACAATTTTTAATAGAAGCATAATCGATAATATTATTGAAAGTTTCTTGAATGGTTTTGTGCTTGATTAGCGCTTCGCACGCTCGTATACTTTAAGTCACCCTCCGCCATCTCCGCTGTGATTCCAGACGACTTTTCCTATTTCTAGCTTTATCCCGTATCCTTATCCGTGTTCGCCAGAGTCCAATGTCTTCGCTGTAGCAGGAGCGTCCTCAGCACGAGTAACACCGCCCACATTGCCCTTTCCGCCTGCGGCCTGCGCTTCGTATGCAAGATAATAGAGCCATTATTTGAATTTTCGAACATCAAGCGGCAAGTTAATCTATAATAGTCTTTTTATAAAAACGGCAAAAAAGGCGGGGAAATTTTTCAGGCGTGGCCCCTAAAACGAAATTACACCCCTCGCCTTCCTCCTTTTTTTTTTTTTTTTACTCGTCGTCTCTTGACGATAAAAATAAGACTACTACGCCGGGTATACATCACGGCGTGATGACTTTATTAGATTCTTATATACGAGTCTGACAGCATATAACACCGTGCTGGGAGGAAATTCATATAGTAAAGTGATGCTATTATATATTTACGGAGGGACCGTAATTTTTCTCTTATGGAGCTGGGTAAATATGAGTGTTTCCGCGGAGATCGGCGTGTGGATAAGACGTCCAGCGCCCGACCACAACCCACTGCCCGCCTGCTGCATGAATGGGTAGTTTTGGCTAATGTGCGGGTACACACTGCGACCCGCAACGTGGAGAGACAGCGTGGTCGGAACCTCGCTGTGTGAACGATGGGCCAAACCATGCCGTTTTCGGGCAAAATATTATCGAATATAAGACTTATAATCCGAGTTAGTTCTTCTCTGTATGAAATTCTTGACGATGTTATATTATCAATTTTACTACAATCTTTCGCCTTGAGGACCAAGGTACCCGGGTTCGAATACCGGTGCTGCCAAACGCCTGAAGACGGACGTTGACAGAACGTCCGAAACGTTGCAAAACGGAAATACACCTGTTGTGAAGGTATAAACAGTTAAAGACGATGGATAATGTCCAAAATGATTGTAATAAAAAAACAAAAACAAACACAGTTACTACTAGTATTATTTGAACACAAGAAGATTGCATTAAAATGCACACCATGTATAGATATGATAGTATTTGAGAAGTAAATATGAGAATATTTCTGAATAGTTTTTAAATTACTCCGGATTTATAGGGTATTATTTGTCCCTTTTTTGAAACCATAATTGTGAACTATTTGAAATGTTTCCGGCAATAGAAGGTTGCCAATATCAGCTACTTTTTGTTTGTTTCTTTGTTTTTTCTTATAGAAAATTATTTTAACAATACCTAGTTTTCTTATTGCATGAAAATGTTAATCGATGAAAATGACTCGAAAAATTTTAAAAACAAGAGCACTGTGAACCAAGATTAATTTTAAAAACAATTATTTAGTTTATACAATTATGAAGTATGACTGAAGCTGATTCACAACGCGTCATAATTATGGTACTTTTAGTGTTTGTCGAACTTAGTTATACATATTTTCCTCATAATATGTAACAACTATGTGTGTTTAGGTGTTATTTCGGAAGCTACTGCTATGCTTACATAAGCTACTGTTATGTATTTGATCTCTATGTACTCGTTTTTGAATAAAAGTATTTTATTCACCACGTTTCATGATATATTTCACTAATAAAATATTGATAAAGTACTAGGTGCCGCTTCGTGTCGTCCTGAAAACTGAAATAACAGATGACACTCGCGAATCTATGGGGAAAATGCTTTTCAATTAAAAAATATTTAAACTTGTTTAGTGAACAATAACTTTTAGCTCCCACGCAGAGTATTGTGATTATTTCATACATCCATAGAAAATACTTCTGTATTATTCTTGGTGTCTACTCTTGGTATCGTCACCTGAATTCGGAGACGCGAACATTTTACAATCATATACGGGGATAAATAGGTGACTCCTTGTGTATATGAATATATTTGGGAATAGGAATTTCAAATGTTCTCTTCAAATGCAGCATCATTCCGTCGTGAAACTGTATTTCTCCAATATCTGCCACTACAACTTGATATAATCGACACTCCCATCTTCCATGAAGATGATGTGCGCCATCATGAGTTCATCACTTTTTTATATTTGTATTGTTGTTTGCACATAATTTTTTTTTTAATTGCAGTTTACATATAAACTTCGTTTACATATTCTTTTCGTTTACGCTTCTTTTAATACAAAATATTCCATAATTACAAATAGGAAATACTGGATATTGCTTTCTTTCCAAATTGTATCTAATAAAACACTTCTCTAGTTTCTAATAATCAGATCCACTATTGTTAACTTCGTTTAGTGTAATGTTATTTTGTTAGGTTGTGCTATGTAATTTAACATGGTTGTGCAAATTTATCTCGAAAGCTCTACGACGTCTTTCAGGTAACTTGATCAATAGATGAGATGAATGATTCCTCATTTGCTTCTCAAGACCGAAGTAGCTTAATTACATCACGTTGAATGCTAATCACTTCTTTCTCAAAATATTGTTTCTAATTGAATTAGTTGCGGCGTTCGTGTTTTGACCATGAATTTATTGCGGGTTGCCCACAGGACTCCATTCGCTTCCCCGCGCAGTTTTGCCACACGCAGACCCACCCGTCTTCCTCCACATTCGCTGGAGGTCCCTCTTTCTCAACGTGGGTCGGCAGAAGAAGAGCTGATTCATAATCGAGGTATCAGCTGCCACGACCTGAGAATTTGCAGCGCACGCTCTTTTATGTCTCCCTGTTGAATGTTAAGTTGGTTAATTTTGGTACTTGTACTCTTAATATATATGATAGAACTTTGCCGAAATATGCCATCAGGGCCCTTAAATTGTCCGGATATTGCGAAATACATTGTAGCAATTTGTTGAGTAAACACAGTTTAAGGATCGTAAGATTTTAACGATTGAAGACGATGCACAAGCGAATTCGTTAACACATTGTGATAGGAATGAAATGAGGAAATTTCGGATGAAATGGTTTTTCGTTAACAAATTGATATGAAGCAGTGGAAATATGCAAAGCAAATACTATTAAAGAATTAACATTATTAATTTACAAAATGATACATTTTTATTTTGGGGAAGTTTTTTACTTGAAATGCGGATATATCAATTTTGTTAGGTTAATTTGAATGGTTTTGGGAAGTTACTGTGTGAACGGATAATAATACAAAGTCTTTGGCCTTTTGTTATCGAAGTCATATGAATAATTAGAATGAAACACTCTTAATTTCTTGGTATTAAAATGAACGGTGTTACTTCGGTGGCCAAGAGAGCTAAATAGAATAGATAGTTACTTTACTTGCATGTACTTCTAAGCATCCAAATGTGGTTTCACAAGTCTCTATGGAAGCAATATCGTATGTTTGCTGTCCATACTAAATTGTGAACTGTAACTATTGCAAGGTTTCCATGAATTTTTATTTCAGTTTGAATTGTAGTCCATCAAAATAGATATTCGGTACCGGATACATTCAATAGAGTTACAAAATTGGTATATACCTTAAGGTATACATTTCAAATGAAATATCAAAACTCCCCATCGATCCCCGTTGTGCTAAAAATTTTATTTGACGTCAAAGGTCACGAAAAAGGTATTTAGCGAATATCTACATTTTTTCTACTGAAAAGATATTGATGTATTTATTCCTCCGAAGCACCATTTGTGAGCAAGCGCCATAAGAAACATTGTATTCAGGTACACGCACTCTGCGTCTCTTGCGCCAAGACACGCGCGCGACTGAAACATCGAAAACTTCATGAACAATAAAACCAACCATTCGTGAGATATTTGCGAAGCGCCCATTTTTTTGACTTTTGACCGTGAATAAAATTTTTATCACAAAGGGAATCGATGGGATCTTTTGATATTTCATTTGAAATGTAGTTCTTACGTTGTATACCAATTTTCAGCCCTGCAGCACTTTACCCAATATTTCGCCTCATCTATTTTGACTGGGTTATAGTTAAAAATGAAAAGCTAGCCACTGCACAGATATTTTGCAATGAGCCAACAAAATAGTTACTAGTCATATCTGTAAGTTAGGTAACGATTCCGTTATTTAGCTTTATTATCACATTTTTACTAGTGAAAATGGCTCAAGTCATAATTTTTACACATTCCAATTAAATCTAAATAAATTCACAAAGATTTACGAAAAATCTGAAACTCATATGTTCATTTGTGGTCAAGTCGTGCTGGTAGTCGTCTTTTTAGAAACCTTCGATTGTAGTCTTACTTTTAATTCCAACCATTTTCGACGTCACCACTAGCCTCACTACGCTCGCACAATGAATGAGAAAATATTCTCTATCACTCTAATATTCACATCCCAAAAAAAAGAAATTAGTTTCCATCGCACATTACTTTCCTAATCTTTTTAGTAATAATATTACAAAGCTATTTAGTAAAGTATTGTTTTCAGTCACTGAATGAAAGTATCCGTGCACAATATGTCATACTGAAATATTTTCTATAAAAAATTGTGAATAAGTTTTAGAGTTCCACCATTTTATTATCCCTAATTTTTCACTCCGTTTCAAAAGGAATTTTTAGGAATCTTTTATATCCTTTGATTAGTTTCTGATATTAGTGTTTGCAGAATACAAGAAGAAGGTGCTCCGAAAATATTTTAAGCAGTCACTATCTCGGAACTCAAACTTTTTCTGAGAAATCAGGTCATTTTTAAGTATTAGTAATCGCCGTTCGACCTAGAATAAAATAAAGTAAAACGTCTTAAGTATTAAAAAATCCAAGAGATGATTAGCCCCTCATACCCTGGAGAAATGATCCAAAGCTCTTTCGACGACTTGTTAGAGCCACAGTGATCTCATTTATTTTTCCTTATCATCTCAGAAAATTATTTATCGGCTGTTTTTCATACAAATATAATGTTATGCTTACCATTCTTTTATGTACGATTTTGATTTTTATTGAAAATTGTTTGCTTCACACACATGT
>NNCF01126219.1:0-20006 GCA_002313205.1 Laupala kohalensis | reverse complement strand
ATATATGTGTGTGTGTGTGTGTGTGTATGTATGTATACTTGCTATGCTCCCCACTTCATACCCATACTGAAAAATATACTTAGTAACCTCTTTAAATCAAAACTTCTATAATTCAAATGAAATTGATTTTATCTTTAAATTCGAATTAGGGAGGTGTTATTGTGTTATCTCACACATTTCTTATAGAGACTACGTTTCACTTCTTTCTTTTCTGAGAGGTTTTTTTATTACCGTTTGCTACAACAGATGCTCTGCTTTGCTAAGCACAAATGATACCTCCGTTCATATTGGCCATAGACAATATGAGTGATGTGGAAGAACCAATGATGGGAATGAACTCGTGCCTGACACAATTGTAGGGGGTCTGTAAACAAGATGTGAAGTTGAAAAACCCCCGGGGGCAGCGATATCTCGGCCATAGCCGCCTCCGCTGTGAAGCGCGCTTCCTTTGCGCAGAACAAACACCTTTGAAGTACGCGTTAGGTCTGTGAAGGAGATACCATCGGGCCTCAGGGCAGCGGCCGGCCGCGAAAACGCTTCTACGCTTGGTGTACTAGAAGAGTGTTACAATGGGAACATAACGATTGCTTTATTCAGTTGTATTTGTTTAGCGTGTTCTGAAGGAAGATGCTGACGGGACACGGTAATATTGCGACTAACTTGACCAAGATACGGAAGCAAGACGGAGAAGACTGCATCCGCGGGAAAAGACAAGAGGACGCGTTTTATATGACTGCGACCTCTACGATAAATACAGAACGACGATAAATTGATATTGAAGAAAATACGAGTGAGGTGACTGGGAAACAACCCTGATGTGTGAACTTATGAAACTACATACGGGGTATGCGAAGAAAACGGGAGAAGGATGTGCGTCATACGCGATGTGCTAAAAATGAATTGAAGAGACGTGAGAGAAAGATAGCATCACATCCACCCATCCGCGGTGGAACTGGCGCTTTGTATAAAGTTTCATGACGAAGTTGTGGTGTCAGAAAGACAGAAAATAGATAAATTAATTTTCCGTGTACCGATAAAGTCTGCAATACAAAAAAAAAAATAGTTGTGGTTCATTATTGTTGTACTCTTCTTGAAATAAATAAATGGTAATTATAATTGTCTTCCGAAAGGAAGGTTTAGTTCAATGAACAAGAAGAAAGAAATTAGGCAAAAGGAAGAAAGAACTTAACTCAAGAATTACTGTAAGGTTAGCAAATTCGCTGGAACAGAAGTACAAAAGGAGGAGCATTTTACCAAGTAGCTACTGTAATAAGTACAGTAATAGTACATAGCTAATGTAACTATTCGGAAAAGAGACAAAAATTGATCTGCAGCGAATAATATTGTGCTCCAGTTTTTTCAAGAATTGCGTAAAATTACGAAAGAGGAAAAAAAGTGTATGTGGTAGGGAAGAACAAACAGAAGATCACGTTATGTGGGAATGTGCTACGTATGGGAAGGAACGAGCTTTATTCATACGAGAATTTTACAAGAAAACTATATTAAATTTTAAATCGTAAGTTTTTGTCAAATAAATAAAATTATGAAATATTTCAGCAAGACGTACTTGCGTTGGGAACGTTGTTTCATGCACTAAATTAAACTAAATGAAGTACCGCCTCCCAGAGAAACATTGCACATCTAAAGGAAAGTGGCACAGAGGTTATTAAGTACATATATGAAGAGCAACAAAATAGGAAATGGAGCCCTCTGGAATATACAGGGTATATTGTAATGTATGATATTCTTAAAGTATTATTTGCTTTATACATACGTATCACTTGGCTTCAGGGCTAGCACCACTATCACATACTAATATCAATTAGTTTATTTATGTTTAAAGAAACAGAACAAAATAAAAATAATGTAAGTATAAACTTCAAAAAGGGCTGTAATAGGGAAAATATCTGTGGATTTATGCAAAGAAAAATTTGTAGAACAATGGTATAAAGAAAGCATGATAGATGTGATGTAAATATCAAGGCAAATACAAATTATAGAAAAGAAATTACTAGAAAACTGTTGGAAAGTTGGCATTTGAATTGGGCTAAATACATAAAAAGTCGGGATGCGTTTTATGAAGGACATACACAAAGTGGAATTGAAAATGGTTTAAGCCTGGCAAAAGTGTTTTAGGGATTATAGGGAGTCCGGAGCTGAAGGGGCAGCGTACTACTTAGTACACTCTAATAATGGAGAGAATTAATTACCAACAGCCTCCAAAGTTTTGGAACTGGCGAGGTAGTGCTCCAGCAAATGTCTAGGTATTTCAATTCCACAGGTACTACGTCTAATGGCACTGAAATGGAGTTTTAGGGATTATACCCTGTATTAAAAATAAATTTAAAAAAACTTTGGAAATATCTCCCTATCATGTTATGCAATAGACTATAAAAATAGTAATTATACATCGCACACATTTTTGCATCAACAATATCGGCTGATGTCAGTAAAATAGGCTACAAATTCGTCTGTATCAAGTTAAAAAGACTAACACTATCTGCATGATTGGTCTTGATGAACGGTAATTACTTCTGTTCCCAATGTTCAACAGTAATTTTTCATTTAAATTACATGCACTAACTTTTAAGGAGATGATGGCTTAAAAATACTTTCGATATTAATAGAATTTGAGACATTATTACGACATAAATAAATCTCTCATCTGATTTCTATTACCTTTCTAATATATGAGCGTAAATATTAAAACAAATTTAAACACAACGAATCCGTTTTAAATATGTATCAAGCTGTTAAAGGAAAAGTTAAAAACCCTAAGCACAATGTGTTTTTTTTTCTATTTTGCTTGGAATCTAGAGTATGGTGTTTTATAATTTGTGTGATTATATCTATTTTTGGATTATTTTTGAAACAAGTCGAAGATTGATAGTTAATTCTTATGTTCAAGTGTCGTCTTCCGTATTATAACTAAACTCCCCTCAAAACAAATTGTTCTAATTTATAATTCATTTTCCATACATTCCATAAAAATAAATATTTTTTCGTGTTCGCTTTGCTATATGAGTTTTTGGCTTGGAATTTATACTGTTCATTTTCCAATTTTCATTTTCGGAAAATTATACATCTTTAATACTTGAGTGTCCAATCAATTCTGTAATATTCGATAAATTAATTTTAGATTTAAGGTTTCAACTTAAAGAAAAGTATAATTTGCTAATTCATTACCTTTTAGTCGTACTATTTAACAGTAACTCTCTCTCTATCTCATCTTAAACAAGAATTTGCAAAATTGTAATTAACATAACCTCTCTATACCAGCAAACCCATTTCCTGTGACACAAACACAATTACCAAAAACAATTTATTACATGCGTCTTGGAATAAACTCCTCATATATTCCTGAGTGACCTTCTCTCTTCTGCAGCAAATGAATTTCTTTCTCGCCGCATGTTTCGAGGTGTTCACCCATAAGGAAGAAAACTGGTAAATGATGGATTATAGGACTGTTGATGTTTAACGTCACTAGAGGCGGCGGTGGACCAAGATTTAACTCGCAAGGAAGTCTAACTCTTAACACTTTTGGTGTAATATATGAGGAACGTCTTCATCTAGGCACGTGAGAGAAAATATTTCATTCCAGCACCGAACAAAAGAGGGGAGTTTCCAAGACCCTCGTGCACCTGGACATTCCTTTTAAGGACTACTCTCAGCAGGGGAGGATTGAGTTGAATTTTGGCTCGGAGTCTTGAATTCTCGTGATATTATTTCTAAATTTTATTGATTTCTGCTTTCGATGAGAATAATCAATGGAACCTATGATTAATTAAAGCAAAGATGGAGTGATCTTCAGTATTGAGACAAAATTAATGATAATAGAATTATTAGTGTATTGTATATAATAAATTAATGATACTAATTAATAAATAAACAAATAAGGAGTAGCTTCTGACACAAATTAACTATGCTACAGATAAGCATAATAGCGGTAATGTATAATATGTGATTCAGATCTTTGAAGCAGACATTCAGCAACTGCGGAGTAAATTTCTTGCGATATTATCGACCACGTGTAATTATATCACTAACAAAACTTGCAGTTTTGTAAAACTTCCATAGTTTATCTTTCTAACGGCTTGACAATGAACATTGTCTTCATCAGGTATTGGTGTTATCTGCAGATACATTTCTCCAAATTCATCATCCATGAAATGTATGTTGTTTTTCCTCATATTTATATACATCACATGCGTAGTTTGTTAAACAAATTGGTTTTTCAGCATTCTGTATCTGTGTATAAGCGTTTTTAAGATATGTGGTGGTTCTTCGTCAACAAATAGATTTACCCTTAAACATAACATGACAATTGAAAGGGTTGAAATATGCTTCAAGTATGATTCTTTCTAGTCGTCTTTGAATTCCAAAAACGTTCATCGGACAAAAAAGACTTAATCTATCAATTCAATAAAGTGAGTTATATTCAATAAAATATGTTGAATAAAAATGAATATTTGGGGTAACTCAAGTAATTGAATCATGTGTGCTTTCGGGGTTTCCTTTGAAAACCTAAATTTCGAAATGAGAATGCCGCTCTGCCACTTATTATTTTGGTGGAGTGCCCACAGTGCCCGGAGCAACCCACTGCGTGGGCCCCTCTCGCCAGGTACCCCTTTCATTCATCACCAGGTCGAGACGAAGCGGACCTCGCAGGTATTTGTACTCTGGTTGTAACTCTAATAGAGTCATCTCTGGTCTCGTTCTACGTCCTATCCCTCCCCCACCCCCTCCTCTGGCTTCCTCTTCAACAACACTCACCGCCAACGGAGTCCTCAAGAAGACACAGCCTGGAAGGCAAATTGGCTTTGTGCGGACAATACAGTCATTTGTCAAAACTTGGATTAGACAGCTGAGCCGTCAGCCGCGGAGAGTCACTTCGTGTTTAAACGAGCCTCTACGAGATTCTCTACAGTTTTTTTTGTTTGTCGTTGTTGGCTGAGTTGTAGTCGTTTTTTGGAAACGTCTTCGCGACGCGATATTCGTAAACCCCCTCCATTACGAGGTGGAGTTAATTTGCTTGGCATGTACACTCCGGGACACGTGCTACTCGAAGTCGCGGACTTACGTGCTGGATTAATGAGCTTTCGAGAGATCGTATCTGCCGAGGTCTTTTATGAATTCGTTCTCTCCGGAGATTCGTGAGGAAAAGTGCGAGATGTGACTGTCCCGTTAAAGTTTTATTGAGTTTACGTTATCTCTACAAGGTTCATCTAGATCTAGGTTCGAGAGAAGTTCGACGGTTTGTTAGTGCATTCTATAATTCACGATAATGTTTATTTTCTACAAAAATTTAGATGAAATGAGAGATAAACAACGAAATATATTTTTGAAATGAAAAGCATTACATGAAATTATTATATTACTCGCTTTAGGAAGTTGAGGAAACTTTGAGTTCTATACGATGGTGTTCTGATAAAGTTGTCAATTTTCTCCATTTTTGAGCAAATATAACGTTTCTTTGTTTAACTTATATTAAGAACTCAAGTTTGCAGGAATTTTTCCTGAATTACTAATAATTTATTTTTACGATTTTTCTCACCTCATGTACTCTTTTTAAAAACTTTATCAAATATATAAGTCGTAAGTAATATCAACAGATCAATAGTCAATTTACGATTTTTCGTTAGAAAATTGGTGTTATTACTTTTATCTCGCAAATTGCTCCATTTTCTTCCGGAAAATACACGGAAACACTTTTGAGCTAATTTTTGAAACTCTTATTTATTTGTTTCCAACGAATATAATATTGCGATTACATCAAACGTTTCACCTCCACTCAGCTCCATAATTACTACTCTTGTTAAAAGGTGTATCTTTCCGCGAATTGAGAAAGCTCAGTTCCTATTTTCATGAACCTCTGACTATAACCCTCTCTTCCAAATTAGCGACGATATAATAGAGATGTACGATGTTGTGATTGAGATATCAAGCGGCTTCCTGCCGTGGAAGTGGACTGGGGGAGGGGAGGAGAATAGGGGAGGGTAGACACGGGAACGGCCCGCGCTAGTCACCTGCTCTTTCCGATGAAGACGTCAAACTCCCGACCAGCGCTGCTCCCTTCACCGTTCCTGCCCCCTCCTCTTGTCCGACCCGAGCGAAACAAAAGAACCCAGCCTACAATTACCCTCATTTTCCGTGCAAGATCTTCTAATCCGTCTCGACCACACTTCTGGGTTCTTCCTGTTTCCTCGCCACCATTCGAGGGTGGGAACCAAAAATGAAGATGAACGAATTTCTGCCTCGATTTTTTTTCAGTCGCCGGTTAGAGAAAAGAGAACTAAATTTCGGTGGGAGACAAGGATAATTTGAATCACGATCCACAATTTAGAATTTGTGCCTCGGAAATGTTGGGGTTTCAACATGAGTTAGAGCTATTACGTCACTCTTAAAGCTCTTAATATTAATTTTCCGTCTGTGGAGGTTTGTGAAACAAAATGGATCCTCATATGCCATGTGTTGGGGTTGTTGGCTGCAAGAAAAGGGAGAGTGATTACCTTTGCGTGGTAATGGTGCTAGAAGATTCTTCTCCCTCGGACGTTGGACTACCTTCCTCTCTAATGTGTGTTCTGATTACGTCTAATTGTGTATCGTTAACTATACTTAAAGGTCATTGAATCGTATTATTGAGAGTAAATGTGTGGGGGCGTGATGTCTTAACGTTTGAAATATCGGGAGACTTGAGTGAAGAATTATGTGCGTTAATTTGTTAACTCGTAAGAAAACCTGGTATTATATTGTTGATAATCTTGTGGGTCAATATTTGTATGTTGCTTCAATATGATTTTCATGGAACACATGGTGTGATTGTTACTGCATATTTTTTCCTGAAATATGAGAAATTCGAAATATCTTTCCATGGTTCATTGATGTATTAACAATATTAGTAATATCATGTATATATGACCCAACATACACCTAATGGTCGTTGGGAAAGTAGTATTAATAATTTACAAATTTCTTCTACGATGAATAAATGGAATTGAGTGTCATTTATTACAATTAATGCAACTCTAAAAATAATTAGACATATAACAAACATTGGATAGAATAGGGATACAAGAGTATAGCAGTGAAAAAAAAAAAGAAATAAAGGTAGGAATACAAAAGTATTACATAAGTATAATAGATTTATGATATCACACAGTTTTCTTATCTGACTATAAGGGTATTAGAAATATTTCTTTCTTTTCTTCGTTGTATTTCCGTATCAGGAACAAATTTGAGCACAAGAATGTTCCAACACACCAATGC
Organism: Laupala kohalensis; assembly: GCA_002313205.1. Lineage (NCBI taxonomy): Eukaryota > Metazoa > Arthropoda > Insecta > Orthoptera > Trigonidiidae > Laupala > Laupala kohalensis. The sequence goes on along the minus strand of NNCF01126219.1, from coordinate 12,740 downwards.
ACAACATAGTACAACAAAGGTATCTCTAGGGCGTGAAAGTAATCAGAGAATCGTTTTTCTTACATATTTTGATGTCTTCAGTGCAGTGATGATTTGTCGATTTTCTATGTTAAAAATATACAAAACTCTTTCATATTGTATCAATATGCAAAAAAAAGTATATACTTTATAACTTTATTAAAATTTAATTAAATAAAGTATTCGCAATTCTGCATTAATAATGTTGAATAAAGAGCTGATTTTCTGCGTTAACCGAAACGGCTTTTGTGGTCAATGTCATAAATTATAAGGGAATAAAGAATTTCCATATTATATTATTCAAAAGTACTACCCCCCGCAGAAGAACATTGTATGTGACTTCTTTCAAGGGGAAAATAATTCTCTTCTCGTTGGAAACAATTTTTGGAGCACTTCAGTGAAATTACTGCCGTACCACCCCATTTTGGAACCAAAAGTCTTCGCTTGAATCGAACATGACAATGGGGTTGATCCTATTACCTGTCAAGCACTCTTGTTCATATTGTTCGTCGTCCAAGAACACATCGGTCACGCGTTATTAAACCCTCTGTGGCGAGACAGTCATCTCGAAAGCGAAACAATTTTATGCGTTGCGCACGAGTCGACACTGAAAAGTAATTTTGTGTTCTTTCATGCACTGAGGGCTTCGTCTCGAAAAGAGTATGCACTTCATTCCTCGTAGCTCCAAGCTCCCTTCAGGCAATGCTTATACACTCCCTTCACAAATTTACGTAATAAAACAAATGATGTTGTCCTGCATGGTCTTCATTTGACCATCATTACCAAGAAATTGCTTTTATAGAACAATATTACATTCAGTTTGGTTTGACAATGCTCTCTTACGGGAGGGATGGAAATACCCCGGTCATGAATGCACTCTCATCGTGTCGGAAGCACGGTCAATTACCCCAATAAATCTGAGCAACGGATCTCCCCATATGAAGATGTACACTTAATCTGATCTGGTAGTAAATACTGTCTTGAATGTGATCTAACTAGCAACGATCAAGTTGGTAAAATCGAATGATGAAAAAGATAATGTAAATGTTATCCATAGATGATCCATAATATAGGAACCAACGTGAATAACTCGGCGAAGATTGCTTCAATAAAGACAAATGGGTTTGCTGAAGTGGTATTGTTAGCGTGTGTGGCCTCCACAGTATTAGTTAACAGATGAGACGGGAAGGACGTTTTCATGCGGTACCGATGTTTCGACGCGATTCTCCTGCACTGAGTACGGTTATTAAAGGAAAATATTTATTTAGGGATGACTCATATGATGTCACCCTTAAAAAAAACATGTTTGTTTCGTGGATAGGTCACACATTACCTTATGGTTTCAGTTGTGTTTCATATATTATTCTTACAAGACACGGTAATTTAAATTAGAGTTTAGAGAAAATTCATTTCATCTATATTTCATATTTATACTGTAAGTTTTTATATGGTTTCGAAAAACAAGAGTATTTTCTGGATGGAAGTAATAATAGGAAATCAGTTTCCATTTAAGAAAATTAATTCTAACAAACTAAGGATCCCAATTATTGGGTGATAGTTACCATCAGTTTACAATCGATGATCATTGTTCCGTGATTATTGCTCACCCTACTAGAAGTATTTCTTTCATTCCTAACGTTGAAAATAAAATATGTACAATTTTTGAATGTGTCTTTTTTGTGTTTGTATTATACGGAGAAAACCAATTTTTATGATTGACAACAAAAAGTGCTTCTATGATTAACGTACCAGTTTAACTAATCCAGCGTCACCCGAAGGCTTGAAGCGGTCTTTTCCCGACCGCTTCACACAATTTCACATCGTTTAATAAATTTATAATTCTCCAGAAACAAGCTCCTGAACTTTCTTGACAGCTAGTGTCAATGAAATGGAATGACCCCCAAAGTGTTTTCTAAAAAAATAGGAAAATTTCCTTTTGTAAGAGACAAATGAAACGTTAAAATACCGCTTAGACTCTTATATCGTATTTTAAACACTTTCATCAAGCATGAAAAAGATCCATCATTATATCATTGTTGACTGATATACAAATGACGGATATAAGTAAATAAATAATGATAAATCATTATCATTATGGGACCATTAAATAGAACATTTAACTTATTATAAAAAATTGACAGCAAGTTTAGTCAAAAGGTTCAGGAAGTCTTGGAAGCTGAAACTCGTAATAGAAATAGGTCTAAGATACAAAGTGGAAAATAGAAAAAAATATTCCCCTCAATTAGCCTTGAAATCGTTATATCATTCCATAAGTAATGATACGTCCATCTTACTGCTGCTTTGTGTTGATTTTACGCAGAAATTCTCATCATGTGTTATTAGCACCTACGTGGGGTTATGGGCAAGTTTACTTGTTATATAGTATACGAGGGTCGCTACAAAAGTTTTGAGATACACAAAAACTAAGAAACTTAATATAATTTGATCATTATATTATAAATACTCGCCACATATAATATTATATTATAAATACATTTTTGCATTTTTCCATTTGCATATATATATAATAGGGTTTGTATTATTAAGAAACGTGACTCTGGCTACCCGTGTTAATTCCCAAAGGTTATATTATTTGCTGACTCTTATCTCTAGAGTTAACTTCATTTTAGAGTTAACATGTTATTGCTCAGACTTCTCCGTCATTTTTACTGGAAAATTTTTAGAGGGATTTCATCATTTATTAAATCTGCCAATGTGCGCGCGTTGAATCATGTCGAGGTCATCAAATTGGCATGAATAAATAAACTAATGTGAAAAAAAATCGAAATTCGTTTACATTGGAGTTTAAACTTGATCGAAGTGACATTATCAATTAAATTGCATGTTTTGTGTTTCAACAGTTGCTAACATAAATATAAGTCAACGTCTCCGCTTATTGCTTTTACTGTGAAGCTCAAATTTAACGCTAAAATCAGGAGAATTTGATCAAGTTGGCCTTACCTTCTTTTGATGCAACACAATCCTATTGAGAGATTAATTGTGATATTATAATTTTTTAAAGAACTTTACCAAAATTACTTAATTATTCCCTTGGTGTAGAAGACTTTCAGGTAAAATCATTGCAAAACACACCATTTAATGTTATCTTGTTTAATTTCAGAAGAGAAAAAACATGTTGATAATGTAATTCTTCGAACAGGTACACTATTCAAACACTCTTAAGAATATAAAATCTTTACTGAGAAATCTGTTCGTTAATCCAGTCAATGTACCAGGAATCTTCGGTGAAGACTCCAGGGTAAGGCGCGATGGTGCAGGGCTTGCGTGACCAAGAAACGATACCTACTTGCGCTCCATTTACAGTAAGTGGGCCACCAGAATCACCCTGCGGAAAGAAAGAAAAATATCAATTTGAGACTCATGAAGTTTCGGCATTCATGAGGAGTTGTTTTAGGAGATATCACTTTAAAAAATAACGGTATTGATTTTATTAGGTTCCTTAATTTTAACTCAGATTTAATGTCCGTGGAAAAATTACGTTGATTCAAATTTGAGAGGACGAATAATGCAAAATAAAACTGAACGACGAATTTTAACAGAATGAAAAACTAATTTTTTCTTTAATATAGTGAGGATATTATTCTTGCAGTTTTTTTAGATTTTTTAGGTATATATACTATTTACTCCTTACGTAGATGTTTTTGGTTTTGTAAGAAATGATCTGCGTTTTGCGCTAGTCTGGGCAAGGGAGAGAAATTGCTCTCTAATTTAAACTTCTCTCACGTTTTTGGTAAAATTCAGGTTTTTACCTACTTATGACAATGTGAAAGGAAATAGCAACTTACACTGCATTGTCCTTTGCCTCCTTCGGGAATTCCAGCGCAGATGTTGCTATCATGGGGAGCCATTCCTGCAGCACCATGGACTGCTTGACAATCCTTGTCTGCTACGATGGTGATGTCTACGGTCTGCAATTTCCTCATCACTGAACCACCGGTCTGTTAAAATAAGTGTTTCTTTAATGTTAAGTTTCACCAATGACGAATGATTACGTAAACTAAATCAGAATTACATTGAGTGAATTTCATCGGGCAAAACTAAATCGTCGATTTTGTTAATTGTTCTTAAGTTTTCTAAACGTTGGTAGATTTGCAATGAATTGTGGGAAAGTTGAAGGCAAGTGACGATGAAAAGCGCATCTTTTTTGTCACTAGCGCCTCCAACGGGAAACAAAGGCAGCAGCGAACCTCATTATTGCCCATAGACTTATATTGTATATTTTATATATGTCTATGCTTGTGTCACTGTACATTACCTAAAAATCAAGCCATGTGCGCACAAGCAAGATGGACGCCATTTTCCTTGCAGTACAGAAGAAAATGACGATTAGCGCAGGAAAACTGAGGGCACCGAGCATTTAAACGTAAATCGTGATAAATGGTGCTTAAAGAAGTCGGTAAAACGCGCATTTCGATAGATCTAATCATGATTAACTGAACAGAAAACAACGTTTAGGGCATTAAGCGAACTTGGTGGATCTGGGCCTAAGAATACAAGACAAACCGCTCTGGTTGCGGAAGTCGAGGATGGGTGTATTGAAATGGCATGCCACATGATGTAGAGGGTCTATCATTGATCACTGAAATGAATGGAGAGAACGGATGGTTATGAAGAATGTTTTAACTAATTATACTTAGAAAAGTGATATTAGTCAAAGATGAGGCCCAGAAATGGTACAGGGTAAAGAATCACTTTAAGTGGAATCAATTAAAAAGGGTGAGTATATCGACTAAGGTAATGATTCTGAACGCCTCGACATGAAAAATCAATAAGCAATTGTGTTTCTCTGGATGTACCAAAAACAAAACTATATGGAGTCTAGAAAAAAAGCATCAATGTTGTTCTGAAGAAATGCATTATTTGTTTTTTTAATGATTATGAGTCATATCGTAATTACTATGGAACATAACTCAACCTGTTGTCACCTGATCTGCGAAGTAAATTTTACTTTGCGTTTATGAAAATTGAAGAATATTAAGTGAAATACAAATTGGTTTGATCTAGCAAGTTTGCAGTGTTCATAATAAAAAGAGAACAATTTGTAGGGGAATAAACTGTCTAAAATTGAGTAAAAATGTGAGTTGTTGAAGGTTTTTTTTCTTTTGAAGAAATAGTGAGCAATTTATACACTCAACATATAAAAGATTTATTTCACGACATTTGATTTAATTTAAATAAGAGGTACAGCCGTGGAAATTTTATTCATTTTAGTACAGAAGACCGTAGAGTAATAAAGGGAGATAAGGGTTGAAATAATCGGAGTACACGTGAACGTTACTCATCTTAGGCAATAAAAGGTGAAAAATTGGAAGATATCTACTTGATGGAAGGAGCACAAGCTCGTGATTTGTGTGGAAATATAAATGCTTATGAGTATATCGGAATATTTATTTCAATAATATTGAAGAAAGATAGTCAAAAAATTAAACTAATCTGGTGCAAATAAGCCTTTCAGAGGATAGTTTAAATTTTCGAATAGTTATTAGTTTTTTGTAACACTTCTCAATTTAAATAATTTTAAGGTATTTATCATAATACTATCATAAAGTATTTATGAATTAAATCACTTGAAGGTATACTCACGTAAGGATAACCCCAACCAATAAGAGTAGCCGGAGAACCTCCAGGGGTGTCCTGACCTTGTTTAGGAAGTTTGACAGGCTGAATAAGATCACTATATTCTAAGGGCTGGGCCAGCTGAGAACACATTATATTTATATGTGATTATTATGGAAAAACGATATTTAATTCAAAACATTTTCACGTGTGTTGCTTACAAAATATGCAATACATACACATTTAAATTATGGAGAACTGCATGGAACCTAACTTGAATTTCAGGAATACTTAAAAAATTTCATCAGACTTTTTTTTATAATTTAGATGTTGACGCGGATTTGAATACATCAAATGATACAGTTTAATGCTTGATGTCCATAGAATTAAATAATATATTTCATACTGCCAATCTGGGTTTCGGAATTATGGATGCAAGGAAAAAAACAAATCTTACGATATATCTAATGAATTTTCCAAGTAACAAAGTAGAAATGGCAATAAGAATAATATCAATAACGTAATAATAAGTAATAGAAATAGAAAAGATAATATTCAATTATTACGTACAGAAAGAAGAATATGCTTATTGGAAAGTCATTATTCTATTTTTTAATCCTTATTTGTTTTAAATCATTTTTTTCTTTTAGAGAGTCATTAAATATAAAAGCTGTGACTTACAAATCTGTATTAGAAGGAAAATCAAATTTAGATTAAAAATTATATAATGTTTACCGGGTATCATCCCTTCGTTGTTTTATATAATTTGTATACCGTTGAATGAAATATTTTGAGAAATTGATAACATACCTTTAGTACAGCAATATCATTAATGTAGGCATTAGATGGTCTGTACCCGGCATGAGCGACAATTTTCTCTACATTTACAATAACTCCTTTGCCTGCACCAATTTCAGTGGTTCCAGCTTGGACGGAGAGATAGCTTGGTTGATCTCTGAAAAGAATATTCCACGCATCAACTGGGAACTAGATATAAGTGAGGGACATGGAACCGAACTCGAGTTCCACTGTACGCAAATGTAAAGACCTTTGCGCCACGCGTTGTACTAAAGAAAAAATTCTACTAGGGAAATTGTTTAGAATCGTTACACTGAATTTTATTCCTTGCCCATAAAAATTTTTGTCTCGCAACTGGCGACAAATTGTTCGCGATATCGCGCTAAATGGTACACGTTTCTTTGATCTATCCAAGGAATTAGTTCTTAATTTATTACGTAGTTTATAAATTGGTCTGGTTTTTCTTCGCTCTTGAAGTTCGCATTTGGTCTACCCATGTACCCGAAAGAACAGGAAAATTATACTTATGTTTGTTTTTTGAAACAAAGGGTAATATTCTGTTACTATTGACTATATAGAAATGTATGTATATCACGTCTGACTTGAAAGGGAAGTGGAATGGAACAGGAATGAATTACAATACATTTAATTAAACTCACCCATCTACGCAGTGAGCGGCTGTAAGAATCCAATTGTTATTGAGGATGCTTCCACCGCAGCTGTGGCTACCGTAATATCGGAGGGAGATCTGTAAACAAAATATGTTCTCAAATATGGACATATTTTTAAAATTCTGTATTTTGTAATTTTTTGCGACAGTAACTCGTACATACGACTCCGAGAACACAATTATCTGTTTTCTTAAGGAAATATTTGCATTTCTTTAGAGAAACATTTGAAAATAATACAATTTTGCAGTACATAGGGAAGGTACATTAATTATGAAACTAACATTTTTTTTACATCTCTCCTCCCCTCCATAACCCACCATTAACGATACCTCTTTCGTCATCCCTCAATAATTACGTAACTCCATCACAACCCACCCTCCTTTCAGAAATTTTTTATTTTACTTTACGGAAAATGTGGGACCTAATTTTCATACACTGACTTCATTCTTCTCTCCTCATTGCTCTGTGCCTTCACTGAACGGTTAATGTGCTTAACAAGTGCCCTATACCACAGTGTTACGTAACGGGTAGGCAAACTCCCCGCCATGTCGCAAACCCCACGTCGTCCCCAGGACGACATAATTTATGGACTCCCACAAATGAATCAGTGATAACTTTCAGTCAGGTGGAAATTGGTGTTGAGTCTGAAGTCGAACCCGTCCATCTTCTTCAACTGTACACCGTGTGTAGTGGTTAACGCCCCTGTGATCAAGGCAGGAGTCCCGGGGTCTATTCCCGACTCGTCGCCTTTTTCACCTGACTGAAAGTTATCGTATATCTTCCTCTCCGTGTAGGTACAGGAAGGATAAATATATACACAAGTAAATAAGTAGTTTAAACACGCTAATAGAGCAGATAATGTATAGTGTCATATACGATTTGTTTCATTATGTTTCGCGTTGTATATCTAAAAATGACAGTAATAAAATTTGAACTGAAAAGAAAGTGACATAGCTTAAAACTACATCTATTTTATAACTTAAGAGCTCGTCATCTACAGGAATGTACTTACAATATAAGGGTATTGACCTTCCTTTGCATCTGTGCCATTTACTATTCTTCCTCCTTGGGTGTATGTGTCGAAAACAGCACCTAAAACAAGCATGCTTTTTTCAAATTTGCTGGAACAGTTACACCACGCTCCAGCTGTAGTTGGCTTCTATGTAACGGCAATAACGTGAATTATATACGTGGTTATTATTCCTAATTATTAATAAATTCTTGGTAAAGTAATTTAATAAAAGATTTATATAACAAATTTTAAATTACAGATTATCTACGAATCGTATTTCACTAGCCATTACATCTTGAAGTAAACCAAATAACTTACCCCATACAGTGGCCACGAGGCCCAAGAACGCGATAATACGCAGCATTTTTGCGACTGGTTTCGTCAAATTCATTCACTCTTTTTATATTGATGAAAATGGTTATCACGATGTTATATGCATTTCGGGAATCCCGATATCTCGTATAACAAAAGCTTCTGCACTTGCAAAGTCCTCTTGAGAAGGCGCTTGTCTTTTATTTCAAGAGATTTCGTCCTGTGGCTCTTAGTTTTATCTTGAGAAGAAATCTGAAGTAGTGGGTTTATCATTTTCATTACCATTACGGAATGCTTTATTGTATATTTATTTACAGGTATAGTATGTACATAGCATACATATACTATATATATAGTATCTCTTAGGTAAGACTCTGAGTACACAATTATCTTATGTTTTGTTTTTTTCTAGGAAATATTTGCATTTCTTTAGAGTAACATATCCGAAATACCACATTTTTGCAATACATAATGTATGTACATAAATTACGAAACTAACATTTTTTACATCCCTTCTCTCCTCCATAACACACAATTAACGTTACCTCTTTCGTCACCCCTCAATATTTACGTAACTCCATTACTACCCACCCTCCTTTATATATGTTATTATATATTCCACAGGAGGAATAAAATTAACCTGTGCATGGACCTCCAATACGAAATTAGTTCACAAAACTTAGGACTTAGTTGGCGAAAATACTTAGAGAATCTACAAGAAATAACGTAAAACAAATCATGAAATAATAAAAAAATGTAAGTTTAGTTAATCATAGAATTTTAATATAGTTAATTCAAAAATCCAAATATTATGACAATACACAATGAAGATGAAACACGCCGCTGAAATACATGAGTCATATGAAGTAAAATTCTGAATAAAATACAACTAACAATTAGATTGCAAAATCTGTCAAATACATACATACATTACAGACATTCTTACTAAGAATGATGTACACAGATGCAAAGTCTGGGGTGAAATTAAAATAAAATAAACGTACAATAGTGAAAGTATTATTAAAATATGAGAACGACTGTATTATTAATGGATTTAAACATTTTTGTATTAGTACAAGTCAGTCATTATCATTTTTGTGCAGCTTAGTGTGTAGTGACACAAATGTGAATTCTAAGTACATCGTGTTTCAGAATTACTTGACTCTCCATTGACAACCTACTTCTGATTTAAACCAGCGCCAGTTATTTTTTTCATATTCGGCATCACCCGTTGGAACATATAGAATGTCTGTAAAAACGGACTCCTAAAATGTCTACTACACAAAGAATGATAACCAAGTGCAGTGTTTACTCAGAGAGGTCGTGCAACGGGGTTAGTTATGTGAGGTATTCAAATGATTGGATGATTTTTTTTTCTACATAGATATGAACACTTTTCTTGATTTTTCAAGTAGAACAATATTTTTTTCGGATTTAATTCAAAATACAAGAAAATACGAATACACTATATATTCCAGTTATTTAATTTAAACAAATAACAGCGGATAAACAATATAGTGAATAATAAAATATTTAGTGTACGAAGTAAAAAACTATTCAAAAACTGCGTTAAGCACTGTTCTTGCAGGGCCTCGACCTGGCGTGAGACAAGGTCATTCTCCTAGTCATGCTTTATACAACGCAATTTTTAATTATTTGCGGTGTTATTTCTCCGTTATTCACAATGAATTTATGACTATACATTCGTCTGTTCACAGGTGTTAAACTAGCTGTGGATTGCATTCTTAAAATGCGACAAATACAAGAAATTTGAGCTGTAAAAACAGCTGAACTTACGTGGTTCGTCGAAAATTGTTATAGCCAAGAAGAATTGGTGTACTAGGTAAGAGGATGTATCGGCAGAGATGGAAATGCGAAGAGGGTCATCAATCTTACCCCCTTCCCCTTGTAATTACAGCTTCAAAATATTTTTTTAAAAATAATGTCTTTTTTTTCATGTTTAATACTCTTTGTTAATACTTCAAATTCATCTACAGATTGTCCTTATAATATTACATTTGAATAGTGATTTAACAACGCGTCACAATTGCGATGCGACGCAGCGGCCTCATTTACCTATTCGTGGTAGCGTAGCGGTACCATTTTAAATTCATATTATAAGCACTTTAAATTAATAGTATTACCTGTATTTTTGTTGTAGGCAAATATGTGTACAAATTATTTTGATTTCAACTGCATTCGTAGCTGTTCACGACACCACATATTCATTGCTTCAACATGAATTTCTTACCACAGGTTTAAAATATCCAAAGATCTTTGAAGGCAACTTATTGTCTAAAACTATTTAGCCTGCACTTTTCTCATCTCCAAGAATAAAAGTGTTCCTTGTGAGGCATCTTTCCATTTCAATGGCCCTAAACCATTATGTTTTCCGTATATTGTGGTAGAAAATTAAATAAAATTTTATACTGAAGCGCTGATTTTTTGGGCAATTTGAAGCATTTGGTCCGTAAGGCCAGTGCTAATCACTGAGGACAGTGGCGATGCGCATATTTGTGGTCATTCCTTGGTCTTGGAATCAAGATCAAGATAGAGATAGTGCACACCATAACACAACTAGTACCTAGATCATGGGGACAAGTCTTGATGGTTCGTGTATTCACCACTACAACGGAAGAAACGATTCAAAAATAAATAAATAATTCGCCGTTTGATCGTTCAAAAATTATTAGATAATATAAAAATATAACATATACAATAAAGTAAATATAATAATTACAATAGTGTCGTTCCTAAAGTCAGTTATGATCGAGAGTACATATAAAAATTATGATTTTTGCAGTTTGTTCGAATTCTCCGACATTTGTTTTTTAATTAGCCAAAAATATTTTTCCGGGAAACTTTTCCAGGACCATAGCAAACAAAACAAAAACAAAAGAAATTACGAATATTCATCGTTCGAATCGTGGATTATGGTCTAGAATTCATACAAGAATCTCAAAGAAAAAAGCACTTTTAGTTTTCCTAAATTTTCCAATTTTTTTGGTAACTTTTCGAATTCTTTCCCCTAAAAACTTTACTTTGACTCTTACGAGCATAAAAAATAGCGAAATCGCTACTGCCGTTCGGAAGTGATGCGCTTACCAACGAACAGCAAATTAGTTTTACTTATATAGATGAAACACCGCAAAAAGTAAAAAATTACATTTCACTATAATTCACCTCCTTAAAATTAGAATTTTAAAAATATCCTTTCAATGTGAGACTACAATACAATTTAAATTTAATTAAAATAGAATGAAAAATTCTAGAAATTATTTTTTATATCCTTGATTTCACAATCTTTACATACAAAACTGATAAATCAATATATTTTACGAGATACAGCGAAAATAAAATACAATGCTTTTCGGCAAACGACGAAAACCTGAGATTTATACTCTTTGCGACCATTAAAGAAGAAAATTTCCAGAAATCTAAATTTCCATTATTAGACAATTTAATTACAATATTTTCATACAGACATATGTCTATTAGTTCGAGATATAGACGCTCTCAATGCATCAATGTGAATCATATGTATGTAAATAATTAATTATAACAAGTTTCATTCCGTAATAAAAATTATAAAAGAATTAAAAATAGAATTATCTAAAAAAACAACAAAATGATTGTCATATTGCACGTCATTAGCTTGATGAAATGTGAAATGAAAATCAAAAATTAAAAAAGTCAAACAATAAAAAATGAAAGTATTTCACACCAATATCGATCGCTTTTCATTATTTATTTCTTGCCACCTTATTGCCACCCTCTTCTTTATGGGTGTTAAGCATATACCCTTTCCTATGTAGATCAATGATGAACTTATTGGGGTTGTCCTTACTCATCTCTACGGTGCCGAAAACTATAGTTTCCAATCTAATATTTTTTTCAATTACTTTTTCATATCACTTCCTGCAAACCCCGTCCCTGGAATTACCTGTGTTGTGTTATTCCCACTGTGCTTGTTGTCACATAGTGAGTCATCTGTGTACCATGTCATAAAAACTACACATGTCTGCAAAATTACAGGTCGATTTGAAACTTGGACGTAGCCGAAAAATAAAATTGCTAGTTTGAAAGCGGATGGACAACATTAATACATCGTACCACCATTTGACTCACTTAGGGTAGATTTNTCATGCAAGAAAATAGTTTTTGAAATTGTTATAAGTTATTTAAAAAGTGCTACAGCAATGGCGTGATAAAGTACAAGGCGAATTTAACATTTATTAAAATCAATAAATTCGTTTACAGTGTAAAAGCACTGGTGCAGGAGGTAGTTTTTAACCGCGGATTTGAAGACAATCAATTTCATAATGTCTTTTATATTCTTGGGCAGGGAATTA
>NNCF01126218.1:0-28860 GCA_002313205.1 Laupala kohalensis | reverse complement strand
ATATATATATACATCATTACACCTGTTTAAAACCAATAATACTTGTTTAAATTAGGTAATTCATGAGATGTTTAGTTATAAAAGCTACAGATTAAATTCATAAATTTCAAAAAGGACCGAAATAATTGTTAGCACAAATTCCATAGTTTCTCTTAAAAATTACTTCTAAAATTTGGGAGTATATTTATGAAAAAGGAAAGTTGATTAATATATATTTTTTGAATGGAATATAAAATATTTTTCACTTTTTATTTTTGTTTATTTAGACAAGAGTGAAAGCAGATACTTCCTAACATAGATATTTGTTTAGTTGTTATTTAAATGGTTTTAGAATCAATGTCACATTACTTCAATTATACATAATTGGTTTCAATTTAGAATTACATTTCTTCATTTATTCAGTTTGAATATAATAAACTTAATTTCTAAAAATAACGGAAATGTATTCAGTATATTTTATGCAAGAAATGACATAATCTGCATTTGATTTCAATCCATCATGAATTAAATTGAGCCGATGTGTAACCACGAGCTGAATGCAGATTATATTTACATTTTTAAATCAAGGTATCACGACGCGCGTATAATGAAGAAGGACTAGGCCGCCATCTTGGAGCCGCTATATCTTCTGTTTGCCGGATGGGCGCTAGCGTCACTTGCCTTCGTGTTGGAGATTTCTTGGAAGCGAATGCAACGACCTTGTGTAAAAACATCTCCAAAATAAATTTCCTTTTCATCTCGAAAGGAGAAATTTTCATTAAAACTGTCTCGTGGGATTTGTGTTTCGTATATTACGCTAAATGTGTCTTAACAATTCACAAATATTAAATTGAAAACTACAAGTGTTTTACTGTGTATTAGTTTAGTGTCTACTTCTACTAACTCAATCCGTGTCATTACAGCGTACGAAAAATTGAATGTAATAATAATTATTAATAGACACATAATAAACATTTACACTTTGATGTCACAAGACATTTTATTCACCTAAATAACGTAGGAGATAATATTTTCTCCCACTACCATCTAATTGTAAGTGTGTTTAACTTTGTTTTATATACAGCTTTAACGATTTTAAGAGGATATTAGATCAGTTATGAATTGTACAATATATTAAACAATGGAGCATTAGCTAGCCTAAAAGTTCATTCGAATGTTTTTGTTGTTTATTAGACACCAGACTCTATTTTGCCAAAACCCAAAAAGTGAAGTTACATCGATCTAAAGTAAAGTAATTTATATGTGTAATTTTTTCCATCTGGTTATGCAGATTAAGATCGAAAAAACTAGAATAATTATGGAATGAATATAATATAAAATTGTCCTGTTAGTGAATTCTTGATTTCTTTGAAGACAGAATAAATGTTGTGACTTTGTAATGCCAATAAATGTAAATTGTTTTCGAATTTGAGATTTGTAGTAAGCTCCATCCCTGGAACGCACTCATGGTAGTATCTTGCGAAAAATATTTTCCAGTGGTGCTGCCTTCTCTTTGTTTTGTAACACGCTAAATTAAAATAACAATATAATAATAATTGATCTAGAAAATATTACAATATGGTTTTCAACCTCGGGAAAAATACATTATTGATGAGAATGTCTCACAATACTTATATTAACAAAAACCAAAGAGAACTATATTTCTTACCAGTTTTATATTCCTTCGACAGGGGAAGTTTTGTTCGACCAATCGTAGGTCCATTTGAAACAGCGCCCATATTTGGAAAACTAATAGTACCGCTGGTAAATCGTAACGTGATAAAATGTTTCATTACACCGCTATTAACGAAATATTTTGTATTTTTTTATTATACACATTTTGGACTTCTATAACAAAAATATTCTGCATATTCTTGACTTCAATGAACTTTTCTATTCTCTATATTTAAACGATATCTCGAAATTCGTTGTCTCGCAAGGTCTTCATAGGCAATATAAACGATATTAGTTTCTGTAAAAAACGTTTGCGTAATACTGTGATAAAATATAGGTTTTAACAGAATTTGAATATAATTACAAGATATCGTATGGAATTTGTTTAATACGAATCACAAATTATTTATAAATATTCCTATAATTTCTTATATTTGTACAATGATGTAAAGAAATCAAATCTCATTCCCCACAAATGATGTACATTGTCGAAAGTAATTTCACATAATTTGCAATTCTCTTTAGTTTTTCATATATATAAAAAAGAGTTTAAAAAATATAGAAAACGTTTGTCGAAAATATGAACTAATAACACAAAAGTTTGAAAATATTGTTTGGATATAAATTAGACAACCTAGGGCATATCCATTTCCCATTCAAGATGTTTATTAGAATCAAGTATACTTTTACATTGTTCGAAATTCACTAATGTTGGTGAGCGTAGTAAACAATGCTATGGTGTATTAATACATCACACTTACTTTTCAGTCAGAATTAGAATCTCTCGAATTGCTTTTTGTATTATTGTTTTCTTTAAATATTTGTAGAATTGATTGCATTTGATTCAATACTGAATAATTTCTGCATCGGTTAATTGAAATTACAAAAACTTTAAAATATTCCTTGTGAAATATATTAATGAATACTATCATTCACAAATAAGCAAACAAAAAATAACTTAAGAGATCAAGTACAGAAATTATTTAAAGGAAACGTTGAACTAATGAACTAAGGAATAATTAGACGTCGTATACTTAGGAAAAGTAATGCAGATTGAACTTCGAAAGTGTTCCAACTTTATCTCCTTTAGTAGCTAGCCACATTGCTAGATTGGTCGTAATGCGACGTTGCCGCATTGTCAATTCCTTAGCGAATGTTTTAATATTTTCCTAAGCAATGTGAGAACATGGATTAAGATTTCGTTTATTACAGCTATTACGAGATATTACAGGGATAACAGATATTACGAGCTGAATTGTGGTATAAACCATTTTCAATAATCAGTTCACAAGTGTCACATTCGAACCCACCTTGTGAGGGGTTTGCTGAATAACCATAGCAGTGCTTTACTATTCTCAGCCAATTACACTTTTGCTGGAGGAGGTAAAATGTCTGTTGAAAAATTGGAACAAATAAATAGCCACTTAAGTCTGCATGTTTTAGTCGGTTTAACAATGAATGACATTCTTTTTTTGTTCTTGAATTGCCTCTTGCAAAACCGCGCGATTTAAGATTAAATAGATTTGTAAATTACATAAATAAATTGAGATATGAATTTTTTATGATGTAGTTGTGGAGTAATGTTGTTTTTGTGACTTCTCTTTTTATTATCTTATTCATTTGGGGCACAGTATTTAGTTTAGAAAAAGTTATATGCATTCATTGATTTTAGACTAACAGTATTCGTATTTGTATGTCATGCTAAGTTCTGATGTACGGAGGATGAAATCTTCATGTCTTTAGTTACAATATGACAGTTTTAGACACGATAGAATTAACAAGATATTTAATTATAATTATTTGGTGATAATAATAATAACCTTTACGCAATATATTTTTATTTCAAAGAATTTCTGTGTGTAAAAATTATATAATTAATCCGAGAGAATAAGGAAAATAGATTAATAATTTTCTATTCGGACACAGTGGCACAGTGGTTAAGTAACTGCCCACTAGGAAGATAGTAAGTAGAGATCTTGTCGAGATCTAATCCACTTAGCTTTGCATATATATTTTTTCGTTTCAAACTGTTATCTATAAGACTAAACATCTTCTACACAAAATATTTAACGCTGATCAAGTTAGTGATTTCTTTGTTTTTATTTTTTGAGCCCTTAAAAGGGCTGTATTGGTCACTCAATACCGAGTCGAATACCCCTCACATGGCAGTATAATAGTTCACAAAGATTACTACCCTCAGTCCATGAGAGAAATATTCCCCCTCCACAGAGAAACACGAGGTTATCAGATAAGATAAGATATTGGAAAAACGCTACTTACAGACGCAGTTCAAAGAATTTATTTCAACAAGGTCTACTAAATAATGATATTATGCAGAATTATTAAAATAATTCTAAAGATGACTTCAATTTAAATTCAAAGTATAATTTCACTTTGTTATTACAAATATTACAAAGTTCTAGTATCAAATAAAATAATTTTAATTGTAATTGCACTCTCAACTCAATTAATTATATTATTTGTAAATCTATTAAATCTTCAATCCCCCGGTGTTGCAAGATGCAATTCAAGAAAAAAAATTGTCATTTATTGTCAAACCGACTAAAACAGGCAGCCTTGAGTAGCTATTTATTTTTTAGAATTTTTCAACAGACATTTTACCTCCTCTAGCAAAAGTGTAATTCGCTGAGAAATGTATAGCACTGCTATGATTGTTCTGTCACCACAAGGTGGGTTCAAATGTGACAATTGTGAACTGATTTTCGAAAATGGTTTATACCACAATTAAGCTCGTAATATCTGTTTGGGAATTGTAATGAACGAAACCTTAATTCATGCTCTCACATTGCTTAGGAAAATCTTAAAACATGCGCTGAGCAATTGTCAATTCGGCAAAGGAGCATTACGACATACATAGCAACGACAAAGTTCATCTGCCGAGGAGACGACAAAATTTCTATAAAACAATTTCTATTCATGTTCTCTTTAAGTTTCGATATTTTAGTTTCTTCATGTGTAAATGAAAGTGTTCAGTGATATATTTTACAAGGAATTTAATAAAGTTCTTCAAAATTTCAATAAAGATTTTATATTGAATAAAAAAAATTTACATTGAATTTAAAAGCAAATAATTTAAATTTAAAGAAAACAAACATACTAAAAGAAATTCACGAGTTCGTAATTATACCCCAAGTATTAAAACTTGATTTTAATAAAAATATTGAGTAGGAAACGGGTTTAATATATATCCAAACCATATTTTCAATAAATATTTATTCGTATAGCATCTAGATTTACAACATTATACATATTTACTAAAGAAGGAGGTATATGCTCTATTAATTTAAACTAACAGTTTTCGTAGCAATAAAAAAGCAAACGCATCGTCCAATTTTACTAAGCTCCATAAACTCAAATTACCCGTCTAGAGAGTAACACGAGGCCGTGTGATCAGATAAGCTATTTCAAACCTTTCTTCTTTTAGTCGTAGATGAAAGAAATAATTTCAAACAGAAATACCCAGAATTTGCGCAGGTGATTTAAACTTTCGCTTTACTTGAACGCAGAGTCTACTTCATTTGAAGGTCAAAGTATGCTTTTGAAAAATATTAAAAAACTGTTACAACTATTTTATTTTTCTTAAATATACTGTATTCATAGTGTAATTAGTATATGTTTTATCCGCATTATCAGTAAAGTTTGGTATAGATGCAGTGAAGTAATTTCCACTCACATCGCGTACTTTTTCGTTTACCAATGGTGAGAATCCAAAGAGTGTTTTTGTAGATATGTCATTTTAATGTTAGTTTTAAAGGAGAATAGAAGATAGTGTGCATCTCATGTTTCTCATTGTATTTGGAATCTTCCACCCATACGAACGTCCTTAGTCGCGAATTCACATCCAATGACGGTGTATCCAGTGACGGTGAAGAGAAAGAGAGAGAGAGGGAGAGGGAGAAAGAGAGAAGTAGGAAGAAAGAGGAAAACAAGAATGTTGTTGTATTTCACAATTTCATTTGAATAAATTAATGAAAGAGATGTCAGTTTTAGTTATATTTGTTGTAATCTAAAACACGTTATTTGTAATATTAATCTTGGATCACGATTTTATATGCTGCACGATTACAACCAGTGTTATATTGTAGATTATTGTATTATTACAACATGAAATTTATTAGTTCCTTGAGTGGTTTCATGTGATTTATAACACGAGAAAATAAATTCCGTGTTTTATTTCATATTTTATACAAAAGTTTTCTATATTTATTCAATTTCTTTTGACATATAAAAAAATAAAGGAATCACAAATTATGTGAAATTATGTTAGACATAACACGTGAAGAGAGAGGGAATAAAAGAAAGATAGAGAGAAAAAGTAAAACAACGATAGAGAAAAGTGAGAGAATAATAGAGTGGAAGAAAGCAAGAAGAAAAGAAAGACACGACGCGGAAAGAAACAAGGAAAAAAGAAAGAAAGCAGTAGAGAGAAATGAAAGAAATGAAAAAGAATTAAAGGAAGAAAGAGGAAAAGAAATACAGAGAAGAGAAGAGAGAACGAAGGAGAGAAAGAGAGTAGTGAAGAGAGAAAGAGACAAAGAAAGAGATGCAAAACGCGGAAAGAAACAAGAAAAAAGGAATGAATGAAAGAGAGAGAGAGTGAAAGAAGTAGGAATGAAAAAAGAAAACCTATGGTATTAATATAAGTTAATACATTTGAATTTGATGGGAATAAATAAAAGGGATTTGTCTTTTTGTAGTTATTCATATCTGAAACAGGGTTTTCATATTATTGATCTCTGATCATTTTTTTTTGGTTGCACGATTACTACCAAATCTTCTATCGTGGATAAATATGTCACTAGAAGATGTAATTTATTTGTTCCTTAAGTAGTTTTATATTATTTATAACTCAAGAATTAAACTATTGTATTACTAGTTCATATTTTAGACACACGTTTTCAATATTTATATAATTCCTTTTCACATACATCAAAAACTTAAGAGAATCGCAAGTTATGTGAAATTACTTTCGACAATAAACATCAGTTGTAGACAATGAGATTTGATTTCTTTACTTCACTGTATAAATATAAGAAATAATTGGAATATTTATAAGTAATTTGTGATTCGAATTATACAAATTCCATACGATATCTTGCAATTATATTCAAATTCTGTTAAAAACTATATTTTATCACAGTATTACGCAAACGTTTTTTACAGAAACTCTAATATCGTTTACATTGCCTATGAAGACCTTGCGAGACAACGAATTTCAAGATATCGTTTAAATATAGAGAATGGAAAAGTTTATTGAAGTCAAAAATATACAGAATATATTTGTTATAGAAGTCCAAAATGTGTATTATAAAAAAATTCAAAATATTTCTTTAATAGCGGTGTAATGAAACATTTTATCTCGTTACGATTTACCAGCGGTTCTATTAGTTTTCCAAATATGGGTTCCGTTTCAAATAGACCTACGATTGGTCGAACAAAACTTGCTTTGTCGAAAGGGAAGCAAGAGGGGAGAGGCGTGCAAACTTAACAGATCCAAAACTGGTCAGAGCGTAAGTCTTAGAAAAATAAATGGGCTTTTTTTTGTTATCAGTAGTGTACATGCATGTTGTATGTACTGTATGAATGCAAATGGAGATCAAGTGGAACACTGATTGATTGTCTGAGGAAAGGTACGGAATAAAGACATTTTCTTGTAATTTTATTATTTTGCATATAAATTTTGTTTTCTTAGCAAACGTTGATTGATATAATAGCACGGACTAGTGGCCAAGTGTCCATTACGCATTCAATTTTCTAGAGCTAAAAGTTTTGTAAGTACATGAAATGTTGCAATAATGATGGCTTTTTGCAAATACATGTAAATGTGTTTGAGTAAGCTTATTTTTGTTTAAAAAGTTGATTGTATAGCTTTTTGAATTACTTTCTGTTGCAGAGATTACATTTGGGTCTATTCCGATTTGTTTCATCTAGCAATTTCTATAAACTTCCTGAGAGAGGGGATATATTTTGAAGTTTTCTCAGCTGTTGTCTTTTGTAGGTTATTAGTGTTTGAAACTGCAATGTCTGTAAAGAATGTGGGCTTTTTCTTTGGTCATTAAACGTTATGTCTGGACCGTTGTGGAGGATCAGTTTGTCTGTGCCTCGATATAAATATAATAATGGGTTTTGTTTTCTAACAATGTCTCTGGTTGATATCTCTAATATGCGATTCTATCTTGTGAAGATTTATTAATATTGACGATTATTTTTATAAATATTTTTTTCCACTAAGTCGTGTCAGAGCGAGTTATCCGTCTGTGCTAAAAGATTGCATCTCGCTGTCATGAGTGGGATAGTTTTCTCCTTCAGATAAGTTTGGCGGTATTTACTCTCGCTTACCGTGGGGTAATTTACATTATATCTCATGGAAAGATTTTTATTATTATTATTATTATTATTATTATATTTACGAGTAAAATACTGTAGAATTAATCTTCAGATTTTTTGCAATGATATCTAAAATCTTATATGAGCGTCAATGATTGTCTTACTTCGATATCTCACTAATAAATATGATCAAAACACGTTGAATACATTTAGAAAAATATCATCGACAAAGCTACAGATTTTTTGGACATTTTCTATAAATCGTAAATATTAAAATAAGACTAAAAAATCCATACATTTATTATTTCTATTAATGCCGCTCGAAGGCAAGTGTCTGAGGACCACATGATATAAACATCTTCTACCCTTAAGAAAAAGGGAGAGAAACCCGTGAGAGGATTGGAGTACAGAGTTAATGTTTACAACTGTGACACGAACGAATATGCATCAGAATAAACGTTCATGAATAATAAGAAATTATAATGTAAAGAAAATTATTTGTGACATATCTACGGAAACTTCTCAATCTCTATAAGTAAATTGGACAAATCATCTCAAGTAATTAACGTTCATTTTACAAGTTATTTATAACCGACATTTTAAATACATTACAAAAATGTGCATATAAGGATTGATCATGACTTGATTGGTACTAAACACTGTATTGTCAAAAAAAAACAGTTACAAACAGCGTATGACCACGTAGAGGATAAAAAACTATTTTATTAAAACATTTATTGCATAAAAATATGTGGAAGCAAGTGCAGAAAAAAGGCTCAAACACAAGAATTTAAAGATGTATGGAAATATAAATGGTTTTATTGACAGCGTCGTTGCCAAGTGCAATGTTTAAGATAACTGTTGAAAATTGCTTAATCCACCAAAAGAAATACATGCTTGACAACGTCAGCAATTGGTTTTACACACATTCAAAAATGCAATCTTTTATAAATAAAATTGAAAAAAATGTGTGAAAGTCTGTCACGTATAAAGTAAATTTCTGAAGACTTTCTAATTTGATACATGACAGTTTTTTTTTTATAAAATCTATACTTCCAGAATATTAAAGGAAATTTTACACACACGAAATGTCCTTAAATATTTTATAATGTAAGTTTTATAATACTTTCTTTTAGCTTTGTGAAAAAAATAGTTATTTGTTTTAAAGAAAAGATTTTAAAATTCTCAATACAAGTTTTGAAAAACAGAGAATTGATTTTTATTTGATCATTTTCGTATGTCAAACTCACATATATTTAATCAAAAAAAGATTATGGTTCAAAAGCTACACACTACGATATAAAAATGAAAAATAGGAGTATGAGGGAAAACTCACGACAAAAAGGATAAGCACACTTTAACCACTTGTAATATAATCCTGATTTCCTTAAACGAATCACAAAATAGAATCGAAATTACATTTTATGCCTTTCACCAAGCGAAACTAATCGTCAAACATAATAATCAATGCTTCTCAACAATTCTCTAGGTTAGTAATAGTTTTGCAGTGCATTATAAAAAACTTGGAGACAAATGTCGGAAGAAAACCGCATCTTGTTGCTCACCAGCGCCAGCAACGGACAATAGAGGTAGCAGAGGATTTCCTTTGTGCCACTGAACATAACCTATAAATTGAGCCACGAGCAAAGAAACAAAATGGACGACGCATATATTGCACTACTGAAGGTATTCGCGTATTGCGCCACTAATCGAATATTCTTGGAGCGTTTAAGTGTGAATCGCGATGTTCTTGTAAATCGAAGTTGGTAAAGAGCATATTTCGATAATAACGATTTGCTACACAGAAAACCTCGTTGTTAGCATTAAACGAACTTGGTGAAATTGGCCTAAATATGCGAGCATAGCTTCATGTACTCGTCAGAGGGAAATGTGATGGTTTTGTAGCAGTCACATATAATTTGTAATTGTGACTCTAATGGTTCTTGATTCAGAATGTGACGAAACATGTCACACGTTCTAGTGAAACGGTTGTTTATTTATATGCGCCCTGCGACTGGATATGATACTTCCTAAAAATGACGGATCGCTACCCCAACAACAATGTTTAAAAAATTTCTATATCATGTGTTGAATGCAGTTAAGCTGCTTACTGCATGAGATTTGCAATACTATTACAATCCGTTCTATAGACCAAACGGTTAGAAATTAGAAATCTAAAAAGAACATTATTTTTATTGAAAATGGGACAAGTGTGAAAACGATTAACTTTAATATTTGTGTACTAGCACATTGATCAATTCCCCATCTTATTCCTGTAAAATATTTTGTCGGGTTCCCTCTGGCGAGTGTAAGGGAGGATGCAGGCAGACACGTTCTTAATTAGTTGAAGATATTTAATTTTAGGTTAGATAGTGATTTTTCATCACACCCCAACATCCAGTCTGACACCCTGGTCTACTCTACTAGTCGTTAAATGAGTACTATGATCTATGCTGGGGTTATATCGATGTTGGTCACATGGAACGCTGGTTGATTGTCTGAGGCAAGGTACAGAATAAAGACATTTTCTTGTAATTTTATTAATTTGCATATGAATTTGGTTTTCTTAGCAAACGTTGATTGATAAAATAGCACAGACTAGTGGCCAAGTGTCCATTACACATTCAGTTTTCTAGAGCTAAAAGTTTTGTAACTAAATGGAATGATGCAATAATGATGGCTTTTTGCGAATAAATGTTCACGTGTTTGAATAAGTTTAATTTTTTTAAACTGGATTGTATAGCTTTTTGAATCACTCCTGTTACAGAGAATTAATTTGGGTCTATTCCGACTTGCTTCATCTAGCAAATTCTATAAGCTTCCTGACAGAGGGGATATATTTTGAAGTTTCCTCAGCTGTTGTCTTTTGTAGGTTATTAGTGTTTGAAACTGCAATGTCTGTAAAGAATGTGATCTTATTACTTTGGTCAATAAACGTTATGTCTGGACCGTTGTGGAGGATCAGTTTGTCTGTGAGAATGCCTCGATATAAATAGAATAATTGGTTTTGTTCTCTAACACTGTCTCTGCTTGATATCTGTAATATGGGGTTTTATCTTGTGCGAGTTTATTTATATTACCGATTATTTTTATAAATATTTTTTTCCACTAAGTTTAACGTCGAGAAGAAATTCGTCTGAGCTGAAAGTTTGCATCTAGCAGTCATAAGTGGGATAGTTTCCTCCATCAAATGGATTTTGGCGGTATTTGCTCTGGCATAACTTGAGACATAATACGTACATGAATTGCAAAGGAGATTTTATATTCTGGTAACATTTGGTTTTCGTTTGTAAATACTTCTTGTAAACATCGAATTAAAATATATCACTCCTGTTAAAGAAACCCGATGTGATTAACATTGTAATTATCCGGTCTTTCTCTAGTCCATTGTCTTTACACTTAATTTTCGAATAAACACCAGATTACAGTTTAACATATATTTCTTCCGTTCACCCTATGCGTAAAGATGATATATGATTACTTTCGGTCAGATAAAAATAACGACGAATCTAGAATTGAACTCGCGGCTCCTGTTTTGTCATAGTTCAATGAGGTATAACCATATGAAAGACATTTAACTTATTTACTCTCCGGATGCAAGCAGGTGATCATCCCATCAATTCCGATCAAAATCCCCAAAGCAATGACTGACTTGTCACTTCTGCTCTCCCAAGATATTAATTAAAATGTTTAGCTTCCTGAAAATTTTTTAACAAAATACAAACAAACTTGTATTTACAACAACAACAAAAGAATATATTTGTGAAAGATGTATTACAAAGCTACAGATATTTTTGGACATTTTTCTATAAATCGTAACTATTAAAATAAGACTTAAAATTCCATATATTTATTTTTTCTATTGATGCCGTCCCTAGACAAGTGTCTGAGGACCCAGTAAAATAAACATCCTCTACTACCCTAAAGAAAACAATAGGACACCCGTGAGAGGATTGGACTACAGAGTTAATGTTCACAACTATAACACGGACGAATATACATCAGAATAAACATTCATGAATAATAAGGGATTATAGTAAAAACAAAAATATTTGTACCATATCTACAGAGATTTCTCACACTTTGCACGTAAATTGGAAAAATTATCTGAATTAATTAAAGTTTCTTTTACAGGTAAATTATAAAAAACATTTCATTTACACTACAAAAATGTGCAAATGCAGATTAATCTTAACCTGATTGGTGGTGGACACTGAAACAATAAATAAACTTTATTGTAAAGAAAGCAGTTTGAAACTGCGTATGACCACGTAGAGGATAAAAGAGAGATGATGCTTCGGAACGTCAGTGAAACAATTGGCTTTATATTCATTCAGAGATGCCAAGTATTTTACGGACATTCGAGCAACGAGCACTTCGTCGGAATCAAGATGAAACACTTGGGAATTATCGTCAATGAAAAAGGATTATTGAATGCGCGCATGCAATAGGCGAATGACAAATAGCGCCGAAACTATCTTAACCTCGTGAGAGTAGTATTTAGCAAATGGAATATTGGGAACTAAGAGGTATTGAATCTGAATTGGGGAGAAACACGATCCAAGTTTGTTTTTTGGCGGAAGATAAGGGGACATCGGATAAGGTTCAAATAGAATTAAATAGACTGCAACAGGTCAGTCTCTTAAGGGTAACAGGAACATTATAAACAGTTGGATAAAATACATTTTTCGCCGGAACTAATCGTTGGTTGGAAAAAACGTAGGGATTAATGAGTAACATACGACAATATATGGGATGTTACATTTCATATGAGACTTAGAAAAATATTCTACTTACGTGGATTATTATTAAATACTTAAATAAACATGGGGAATTCGCGACGTATTTACATAGAATTAAGGAACGTGAAGATAGGAGCAGTAAGTGTGAAAAACGATCTGGAAACAACAGAGAATGAATTGTGAAAGTGCATATGATGGGGAGAAAATAATTATTAATAATTACTATTTGTAAAACGGGAAGAAGTAATCAACATAGCGAATATGTAGAGATTAATAGAATTAAAGCAAAGGTATGAAGTACTTAAGAAATACTTAATCAACATAGAACAAAAAGAGCAATTACTAAAGAAAGACGTCAGCCTCGATGTACGAACAGGAAATATAACTGCGTAACACTCGATGCAGAGGCTAAATGAAGAATAAAGAAGCAAATAAAAATAAAACTATTGTTAAATAAGAGAGTGGTTAGCATTTCCAGTGTCTAGCTGTTATATCTTAACTGATGAAAGCTACGAATTCATTTTTATCAATTTTTTTTCCTTTTTTTAAAAACTTTTAGACAATTTTTTCTGCTTCTTAATTTGATTACATATCTTTTACACAATCGAATAACACGAAAAAACATTATTCTACGTGAATAAATCATTCACTTATAGAGACTATTGCCTTAGACACAAGGGTTTTGATAGTTTTTGAGGCTTAGAGTTTTAAATTTTAAAGCTGTTTAAATTATTGACAATGAAATATACTTTCCTTCAAGAATATTTTTCCCGAAGAGCTAATTTTTGTTATGCTGTTAAATCATTTTATGTCATCACCAACTCTACACATTATAACATAATCCTTGCTCCGAATCCCTCCTTATTTCCTTCACACTCAGTATACAGGTTGAAATCAAATTGTCCTTACAGATTCCAATTTCTTATTTATTAACTATAAATTTATCGCGCAAAGCAAGATATTAGTTTGGATACAAATTATACTTAGTTTCTTTTAATTATTCGACTATTACCCGTCAGAAGTCGCACAAGTCTCCGTTTTTAAACAATTTAATCGATTCCTTATCCGAACACAATTATCTTCCCAAGAAAGAAGTGATATTTCATTTAAGTTCGAGTTAATATTTATGAATGTAACTATTATTCCATTTTGACACATTAGTAATTGGGAAAGGTTCTGATGAAGATGGCAATGTGTATCCTCAATAAGGACAAAGAAGCCCATTTCTGAAGGGAAACGTGGGAATATACAGGAAGTCTATGAAGAAACCTTCAATTACTTTACATATTCTTTGCAAATGTCAGGACAAAAACATGCCACCTGCTATTCAGGGAATGTTGAATAAGTTTTCACAATTTCTTCCATAAATATTCGAGTGATTCATTTAAATTTCTAAGACACTAATCTCATACTCGCATTTATCGTTTGAAGAAATAGGGACAATATACTAATATTGTGCAAATACATTTTGGAAGATGAGTGTTGGCAGAACATAACAAAATATCATTTGTTTCATGTTATAACGGCGGATCATTAAAATTGTGAGTAAATTTGTTTTTTAATTTTTTATAAAGAATATCTGCTTATATTTAGGTACTTCTCATCATATTTTATTCTTACGAAAGTGGATTACAGCTTGTAACAGTGAGAGAGAAATTGATGAGGGAAGAGAGAGATCAGTAGAGTTTGAAATGTTGAGAATTTCCATTCGCATCTTATAACTTAAATTGTTTTCTTTGTCATAACGTCAGCCATAAAAAGCAACACATTATATTGGTCCACTTCAAATACTTATTTTAGAATTTCCAATTCCTTACCATGTTTTTAAATTGCAAGAAATTGTTAGAATTAACAAGTAATACGAGAGATGTACATGCAGTCAATAAAGGTCTTCCAGATATATTCTGATCCAAAAGCATTGAAAGTATGTTTTCTGTTTGTTTAATGTATCTTCTACCTACAACGCTAATGACATTCTCCGGAACTCGGAGATATAAATATATCGTATTTGCCACGCCAACTGACATTTTCTATACACTATTTATATCATAAAGAGACGTACGTTATATCAAGTTTAAAGTTGTATATTAAATTAATCGTTTTTCATGATTAGAAGAAGAAATTATTAAACACATCTATTAACAGACATTGTCAGTAACAGATAACTTAAAGATATTTTCCACAAAGGGCCAACTTAAACAGTGACATTCGTCTGGTGATATTATAACGATCACGTATAGGTTTGGGTTTCACAAGTTGAATGAGAATGGTAGACGGACCCGAGAGGCGAACGGGATGGCGCAGTCGGTAAGCGCATGAGCGCGTAAAGCTCAAGGTCCCGGATTCGAATCCCGGTCCCGTCTCCCATTTTCATTCGACGTAACATGATTGATCACGTAACCAATTTGGGTTTACAGATACGTAACAAATATTTAATATTTAATTCTTCACTCATCTACGAAAACCTGACGTCCAGTTATTTAGTTAAGAAAAGAGAAAAATCGCGCAGTTAGCTTTTAACTGAATATTCATATTTTTTACCGGTGCAGAACTATATTTTAAAAATTTGAGTCTCGTAGAAGTGGCACGACGCAAGGAAAATGCGGAATAAATTTGCAAAAAAAATTTTAAATTTTGAAAGACAGTCAACTGTAAATAGATGGTTAAAACATGACCCGAACCTTGATAATAGAATTTACAAAAATAATTGGTGGATGCTAACAGTTTTTAAACAATTTACAAAAAAAACTCCATTAGATTGAAAGAAAAATTGAAATATCTTACCCTGCGGACACCCCTCTAAAGAATTCGATTTGTTTAGATTTTGTCCGGCGTTGCGCGGGGAGAGCTTGGTTATTTTTCATATTATTTCCTTCTATTTTTGAAAGAAGTAAATCACAAAATTGCAAAAATTATATAGAGACGAAGAAAGGAATTTATTTATACTGAATATGGTTTGATCAAGAAACTGCTCAACTTGACAATATTTTGAGTAAAACTCTCATTGCACGGGCGTCATATCGGATGGACATAACTTAAGACATAGTATCTACTACAAGTATTGACAAGGAGTATTTGTATTCCGGTAACATTCTTTTTTCTTTTGTAAATACATCTCGTAAAGATCGAATTTTAATTTTTCTCTCTTCTCCTATGTAAGAAATTATATTTGATTCTCATTGTAATTATTAGGTGCTTCTTCTCTAGTCCGTTGTCTTCACACCTTATTTTCGATTAAATAACAAATAACGCTTATACTTAGATTTTTACACACAGATTTCTCCCGTGTACCTTATGCTTAGAGAAGATATATGATTACTTTCGGTCAGGTGGCAATAAAGGCGAACTGAAATTTCAACGCGCGGA
This sequence comes from Laupala kohalensis, assembly GCA_002313205.1. Lineage (NCBI taxonomy): Eukaryota > Metazoa > Arthropoda > Insecta > Orthoptera > Trigonidiidae > Laupala > Laupala kohalensis. The sequence continues at coordinate 12,751 of NNCF01126218.1, read as the reverse complement.
ACCTGTTTTGATCGCAGGGGAAATGGTTTACAGTTGTTGAAAGCGAACAGGTGGTGTTGTGGTTAGCGCCTCTGCAATCGAGGCAAGAATCCCGGGTTCGATTCTCGGCTCGTCACCATTTTCACCAAACAGAAAATTAGGTTCCTTACACTTAAAAGCAAAAAAAAATTAAGAATATCCGCGTTGATTACACGCGTTCTGGGGATTTACACAACGAACTTCAAAAAAGGAAAGTATTTGATATATTTTCATATTCTCTCTACATAGCGTCACACCAAGCGGCAGGAACGTTTAAATTTTTATTCAGCAACCCACAGTCACACAAAGTGCAGACGTAAAGACCAAAATAACGCAAATATGTTTCTCTTCGTTCTATAAACAATAAACTTCTAAAGGTTCTTTTTTTAATTTATCTCGACGTCATTTTCCCTGCGTTCGTCATTTCTACGTATCAGCAAAATTAAAATATGGATTCCGAACCCCAAGAATCACGAGGAATATCTAAGAATTTTTAATTTATTCCCGCATCTATCTATACACTATCTCGTGGGAACCGCGCTACCGATGTGTGTTGCGGCTGCACCGTTTCATTGAAATTCTTGTAAAATCTAAACTATATGTCGACATTTTAGGAATTAAAGACATTCTGTATCTTTCTTCGATACACAAAACAAATCATACTTTCCATTTGACGGCGATTAATTTTTTTCGTCTTCTATAGAAGTATTTTAATACCTCTATATTCAATAACTTTTTATCAATAGTTTAGGTCAATTTTTGTAGATGAACATATGCTGTCGCGAATTAATCGTTTACGAAAACAATATTGCCATTCATAGTTGTCACCTAACTCTTACCATTTAGGAAGTGTAAGAAAATACAACACCCATTTTCCCGATTTTATTGACATTTACTTTCATAACCATTGTTAATCATTCTTATCACATATTTTGTAAATAACAGTTAGTCTACGTTCATTCTCGGAATCTTATCTGTATCTTCGCCAAATTTTTTCACAATCGGTTCAGTGGTTTGTGATCAGGTTGCAAACAGACAGACACACGTTCGGATTAATATATTTTATATCAGTTTCACATTTAGATTGTAATGCCTCAATTATTATATATTAGTACGCATAAAGTGAAGGTACAACAATTTATGTAATATTACAAAATTTCTAATACATAATTACTCACGACATTCTGATAATGTGTCCTGAACAGAATCTAAACGAACAACATGTTTCACCATTTTTTTTCCACCAGAATATTACGAGACAATATCTTTTTATAAGTTGCGGTATTATTTTTCTCGATGAATCTAGAAAACAAGACACTGGAACAATAATTATACAACAATTGTCACCAAGAGTTATTGTGAGCTTTTACTCACATAGAAATGAAAATGTACATCAAGAAGATTAATGGGAGGAATTATCGATTTGTTTGTGCCCTCACATTTGCAGAAAAGGTAAAGTAATTGCAGGTTTCTTTATATACTTCTTGTATATTATAATACTTATCTCCAGAAATGTGTTCAATGAGGTATTACCATGTGGAAGACATTGAACGAGTTTACTCTCCGGATGCAAGCAGAAGATCTTCCCATTAAATCCGATCAAAATATCCAAAGCAATGACTGACTTGTCAATTCTGCTCCCCCCAGATATGAATAAATAGAGTTAGCTACGTGAATTAATAATTAAAAAATTAAAACAAACTAGTATTTACAACACGAAAAATGATATTTCTAAATTATTACCAAACTTTCGAATTTTGAACATTTTTTTATAAATCGCAACTATAAAAATAAGACTAAAAATTCCATATAATTATTATTTCTCTTGATGCCGTCCCTAGGGACGTGTCTCGGGACCCTGTAAAAGAAACATCGTCTATTACCCTAAAGAAAACCGTAGAAAAACCCGGGACAGGATTGGACTACAGAGATAACGTTGACAACAATGACACGGACGAGTACGCGTCAGAAGAAACGTTTATGAATAATAAGAAAATATAATGTAAATAAAAATATTTAAGACATATCTACGGAAATTTCTCAAACTCTAAAAGTAAATTGGACAAATCATCTCAAGTAATTAACGTTCATTTTACAAGTAAATTATAACCGACATTTTAAAAACATTACAAAAATGTGCATATGAGGATTGATCTTGACTTAATTGATAGTGGACACTGTAACAGAAAATACTTTATTATTTAAAAAAGCAGTTACAAACTGCGCATGACCGGATTTTCGAGCAACGAGATTTTCAAAATATTTAACAGATTTTCGAGCAACGAGATCCTCATCGGAATAAAGATGAAATACTTGGGAAATATCGTCAATGAAAAAGCGATTATTGAATGCGCGCATGCAATAGGCGAATGACAAATAGCGCCGAAACTATCTTAACCTCATGAGAATAGTATTTAGCAAATAGAATATTGGGAACTGAGAGGTATTGAATCTGTATTGGGGAGAAATACGATCGAAGTTGGTTTATGGCGGAAGATAAGTGGACATTGGATAAGGTTCAAATAGAATTAAATCGACTGCAACAGGTCAGTCTCTTAAGATTAACAGGAACATTATAAAAGAGTTTCACAGGTTGTCATTAATGTGATACAAGCAGTCTTTTCAATAGATTTGTATGTGCTATAGTTTAAGTTCCGGCAAACAAAAAAGAAAAGAAGTGTAACTTGCGTCAATAAGGTGATTATTGAAATAAAACAAAACACATTTTGGAAAAATAAATTTTCGGCAGAACTCATCCATGGTTGGCAAAAACGTCGCATTATCACGAATAAGGGTTGTGTAACACATGAGAATACAAGGCACGTTCTATTTCATATGCGTCTTAGAAAAATATTCTCCTTACGTGGAATTATTATTAAATTCTTAAATGGACATGGGGAATTCACTACGTAATAACACAGAATTAAAAAACGTGAAGGTAAATGCAGTTGTTTGAAAGGGGTCTGGAAAAAACAGAGCATGTACTGTGAGAGTGCATATGATGTGGAGAAAATGAGAATAATTACAATTTTTAAAACGAGAAGTCGTATTCAAAAAAGCGAATAATGCAAGAGTAATAGAATTTAGGCAACGGTACGAAGTATTTGTGGATTACATAACAGAGATAGAACAAATAAGACAAATAGAAAGATGAGCGTCACCTTGCAGTATGGATAGGAAATATGATTATTCTACGTGAATTAATCATTCACTTACAGGGAGTATTGCTTTAGACACTAGGGTTTTGATAGTATAAGAGGCTTAAAGTTTTAAATTTTGAAGCAGTTTAAATTTTTGACATTGAAATATCCTTTCCTTCAAAAATATTTTTCCCGAGGAGGTAATTCTTGTTATGCTGTTAAATCTTTTTATGTCACCACCAAATTTACATATTATAACATAATCCTTGCTCTGAATACTTACTTCTTTCCTTCACATTCAGTATCAAGGTTGAAATCAAATTGTCCTTACAGATACCAATTTTTTATTTATTAACTATAAATGTATCGCGCAAAGCAAGATATTAGTTTGGATACAAATTATACCTATATTTCGTAATAATTCGACTATTACCCTTCAGAAGTCGCACGAGTCTCCGTTTTAAAACAATTTAATCGATTCCTGATCCGAACACTATTATCTTCCCAAAAATGAAATGATATTTCATTTAAGTCCGAGTTAATATTTATGAATGTAACTATTATTCCATTTTGACACATGAGTAATTGGGAAAGGTTCTGATGAAGATGGCAATATGTATCCTCAATAATGACAAAGAAGCCCATTTCTGAAGGGAAACGTGGGAGTATACAGGAAGTCTATAAAGAAACCTTTAATTACTTTACATATTTTTTGCAAATGTAAGGACAAAACATATCGCCTGCTATTCAGGGAATGATGAATAAGTTTTCACAATTTCTCCCATAAATAATCGAGTAGTACATTTAAATTTCTAAGACTCTAAACTCATACTAGCATTTATCGTTTGAATAAATAGGGATAACATACTAATATTGTGCAAATACATTTTGGAAAATGAGTGTTGGCAGAACTTAACGAAATATCATTTGTTTCATGTTATAACGGCGGATCATAAAAATCGTGAGTAAATTTGTTTTTAAATATTTTTTATGAAGAAAATCTGCTTATATTTAGGTACTTCTCATCATATTTTATTCTTACTAAAGTGAATTACAGCTTGTAACATTGAGAGAGAAATTGATGAGGGAAGAGAGAGAGCAGTAGAGTTTGAAATGTTGAAAATTTCCATTCGCATCTTATAACTCAAATTGTTTTCTTTGTTATAACGTCAGCCATAAAAAGTAACATATTACATTGGTCCATTTCAAATGTTTATTATAGATGTTCCAATTCCTAGCCATGCTTGTAAATTGCAAGAAATTATTGTTGAATTATTTCGTGGTTTGGTTATGAAAAAAGATTGTTACAGTACACAATCACTGAACTTAACGTAATTTTTGTATTATAAGGTTGTAAATAAATATTTGATGAAAATCTAAAAGAAGAGAACAAAAATTAGTTACAGTAAAATGGAGTGTGCTCCAACTCATCTATATTGTACTTCTACACAGAATGATCATTATAGAAAATACTCATGAACAGGAAAAATTTTAAGTACAATTCACAGGAGAAAGCAGCTATCGTTTATGGGAAAAAATAAACAACATATAAAAAATATATGAATACAACATTACACCTCTTTAAAACAGATAATACTTGATTAAAATAGGTAATTCTCGAGAAGTTTAGTTATTAAATCTACAGATTAAATTCATAAATTTCAAAAAGGACCGAAATAATTGTTAGCACAAATACCATAGTTTCTCTTAAAAATTTCATCTAAAAATTGGTAGTATTTTTATGAAAAACGAAAGTTGATTAATATATTTTTTTGAAACGAATATAAAAATGGAAAAATATTTTTCACTTTTTAGTTTTGTTTATTTAGACAATAGTGAATGCAGATACGTCCTAACATAGAGGTATGTTAAGTTGTTATTTAAATGGTTTTAGTGTCAATGTCACATTACTTCAATCATCGACAATTGGTTTTAATTTTGAATTACATTTCTTTATTTATTCAGTTTAAACATAATAAACTTAATTTCTAAAAATAACGGAAATATACTTAATTCAGTATATTTTATTTATTAATTCAGTAGATTATATTTACATTTTTAAATAAATGTATCAAAACGCGCGTATAATAAAGAAAGACTAGGCGAATATTAAACAGTCTTTCGTCCATTACAGACCAATATCTTGTGGTGAGACAAGTAAAAGAGAAATTCTTGGAATAGAATCGGTCTATAACAAATTTGCAGACTTCAGGCAGGAATACGATAGCAATTTAGGGTGTGAATTCTACCAGATCCTTAGGGCATTTAATAACGTTAGAAAACAAATACGTTTTATCAGGGTTACAATGATGGAAACTAGAGCAGAAAAGAACTACAAGGAGAAACATTACAGGCCGTCAAAAACACAAGCACTTCAACATGGAGGCAAACTGGCTCCTATACTTTTTATACTATTTTAGATTTGGTAGTGGAAAACTGGAAAAAGATAAGTGGGACAATGCAGATTGAGAGGTATGCGAACTATCTAACTATTTAAGGCAGATCAACAACAATATCAGGTAAAAAACTTCAGGTGCTACAAAAGGCAGTAAAAAATGTGGGTCTAAGTATAAATGTGGAAAAAATCTAAATGATGGACCAGTTAAGAGAAGAGCTAATATCACTGGGATACTACTAGGCGAATACCCTGTAAGAAAAGTAGACGAGTTTAAATATATTTGAGCCATCTTGACAGGAACAAATAATAAAACTACAGATACTAGTTAACGAATATTAGATGTTAATAAAACATACATTACATTAAAGTGTGTGATCAATAATAAGGCAGTTAGCAGGAAAAGTAAAACAAAAAATTTATAATGACAGTCTTATCACGTAAATACGAAATCTAGAATATAACTGAGAATACAAAACAAAACACTGGCAATCTTCAAGAGGAGAGTCCTTAGACGTATTTATGGATCTGTCTGCTTAGACGGACAATAGAGATTCTGATACAACAAAGAAATTTATGAATGGAATTGCACTACTAACCAATGTTTACCCATCTCATTAAATTATTGCAGATTACAACTTCTTACTGTGTTCTACTTCTATTATTTTCTGTATTACCTGTTTCAGATCTTTCAGTATACTCAGATACATAAATCTACTATGAACATGAGCAGCAAAATCTACTTCGGAATCACTATCTACGTGATATTTTTACTCAAAGTCGTATCGTCTGATCAAGAGGATCTTCTACCAACAACACGAAAGACATTCCCCGGACCCCGAAGATTAGAAGAAACCATATTTGCAATGACAGATGACCTTCCCTATGGTCTCTCAATATGTAATAATACGTGGACCAGCTTTGGAAGTGATGCGCGCTTAATTCAAGCATTGGCAAATAAAATCGGAGTAAAAAAATGCTATAATACAGGGGATGATAACACGAATACTGAAAATCTACACCGGTTACTAACACTTCGAAATATTGATGTTGTAGGAAATGCATGGACACCCTACCCAAAAACTCTTAAAGGAATTAAATACTTCTATCCTCATGTCAAAAGAGATCTGTGTTTGCTTCTCAATAAAGTACCTGCAGATCGTTGGTCGATATTTCACGCATATTCAAACGAAACTTGGACAGCAATTGGGATCATGTTGGCGCTTTTTATTGTTGCTTTGTATCTCTGGGAGCAACCGGTAGTTGTATTACAAGTATTGAAAACGTTCGTTTCTGGATCTTTTCCTTCCAACAATGGACCCAAGACGCGCAAAGCCCTTCTTTTGTCGTTGAGCGTATCTGGCGTTATCCTCCTGTCAGCATTTTCTGGATGGATCACGAGCCTCATATCTGTTCCCAAAGAGAGCGCACAAATCGACACTTTGGAAGAAGCCAACGCCAGAATTACAGGAGTGTATATTCCTTATATACTGTATGAATATTTTGGAGAGAATGGAGTGAATGACGTAGCATATAAACTATTGAAAAAGAGAATAGCCGNGATCATTAAAATCGTGAGTAAATTGGTTTTTAAATATTTTTATAAAGAAAATCTGCTTATATTTAGGTACTTCTCATCATATTTTATTCTTACGAAAGTGAATTACAGCATGTAACAGTGAGAGAGAAAATGATGAGGGAAGAGAGAGATCAGTAGAGTTTGAAATGTTGAAAATTTATATTCGCATCTTATAACTCAAATTGTTTTCTTTGTTATAACGTCAGCCATAAAAAGCAACACATTATATTGGTCATTTTCAAACATTCATTATAGATGTTCCAATTCCAAACCATGCTTGTAAATTGCAAGAAATTATTGTTGAATTATTTCATGGTTCGGTTATGAAAAAAGATTGTTACCGTGCACAATTACGAACCTCATATCTGTTCCAAAAGAGAGCGCACAAATCGACACTTTGGAAGAAGCCAACGCAAGGATCACGGGAGTGTATGCTCTTAATACGTTTTATGAATATTTTGGAGAGAATGGAGTGAATGACGTAGCATCTAAACTATTGAAAAAGAGAATAGATGATCGTTAGATAGACAGCGAATTTTTGAAGAGTGAGCCAACAACCGCTTCGATCAATTTAAAGTATTATCTTGAAATATTACAACGCAACACATATTTGGATGAAAATGGGCAGCCTTTGTCTCACATTGTAAAGGAATGTTTGATATCACCTGCATACAGAGCATTTCATGTTCGAGATGATTGGCCTTATTTTGAGATGTTTAACGATATGGTTATGAGACTGTTTGATGCAGGAACATCACAGTGGCTGCACAGGTAAGACATTTTTTTATTAGGCGTAAAAGACCATAAATTTAAAAAAATATATTTTTAAGTCCTACAAATTCAGATATTTCTCTTCAATTTTTTATATTTATTATTTACCTATTTATCTTTTATAATTACACTGAAAAAATGTGTGATAGTCTGACACGTATAAAGTAAATTTTAAAAGATTTTCTTATTTAAAAAACGAAAGGTTTATTTTGATTTTATACTTCCCGAATATAGGGGAAATTACACACACAGGAAATATCCTCAAAAAATCAGAGGGAAATGTGATGGTTTTGTAGCAGTCACATGTCATTTGTAATTGTGACTGTCGTGTTTCCTGACTCAGAATGTGACGAAACATGTCACACGTTCTAGTGAAACGGTTGCTTATTTATATGCGCCCTACGACTGGATATGATACTTCCTGAGAATGGCGGATCGCTGCCCCACAGCAATGTTAAAAAAAATTCTATATCATGTGTTGAATGCAGTTATGCTTCTTACTGCATGAGATTTGCAATACTATTACAATCCGTTTTATAGACAAAACGGTTAGAAATAAGAGATCTAAATAGAACTTTATTTTTATTGAAAATGGGACAAGTGTGAAAACGATTACCTTTAATTTTTGTGTACTAGCACATTGATCAATTCCCCATCTTATTCCTGTAAAATATTTTATCGGGTTCACTCTGGCGAGTGTAAGGGAGGATGCAGGCAGACACGTTCTTAATTAGTTGAAGATATTTAATTTTCGGTTAGATAGTGATTATTCATTACATCTCTACATCCAGACTGACTCCATGGTCTACTCTGCTTGTCGTTAAATGAGTACCAAGGTCTATGCTGGGTTTATATTGATAGGAGCATGATGTTGGCCAAATCTCATTCTTCTAGAGCCCAAATCAAAAAATAACTGTGTCCTACCCTCCGCAAACCACAAAGGCACCTTCCGAGCGGCGTCATGTACACTTTTGACCATAGTAGACGTTAATAAGTGTGAATACATAAAATTAGATTTCCCTGAAAATTTGAAGTTTCTTATCTTTTTGTTGGTTTTTTTAGAAATTTGCATCTCTCTCCTAATTGTGTCTCCGCGTGAGACACCTTCCAATGTGGTGTCTTGATCACACGTGGAAAATTCCTCACATCAACATCTACCTTTTAAAGTATATCAGTGTAAATTTAATGAAGCGAAGAAGTCTTCGTGCAGTTTTAATTTTAAAATGATACTCTTGTTTCTTTCTTCCGCAGCTGGACGCTTACCGATATTCTAAACCATATTAAGGAAAAACTTCCCAAAATTGAATTGAAACCGAATGAAGAACCAGTCGTCTTGTCTGTGGCCGCCATCTTGGAGCCGCTATTTCTTCTGTTTGCCGGATGGGCGCTAGCGTCGCTTGCTTTCGTGTTGGAGATTTTTTGGAAGCGAATGCAACGACGTTGTGTAAAAACATCTCCAAAATAAATTTCCTTTTCTTCTCGAAAGAAGAAATTTTCATTAAAACTGTCTCGTGGGATTTGTGTTTCGTATATTACGCTAAATGTGTCTTAACAATTCACAAATATTAAATTGAAAACTACAAGTGTTTTACTGTGTATTAGTTTAGTGTCTACTTCTACTAACTCAATCCGTGTCTTTACAGCGTACGGAAATTGGAATGTAATAATAATTTTTAATAGAAACATAATAAACATTTACACTTCGATGTCACAAGACATTTTATTTACCTAAATAACGTAGGAGATAATATTTTCTCCCAATACCATCTAATTGTAAGTGTGTTTAACCTTGTTTTATATACAAATTTAACGATTTTAAGAGGATATAAGAACATTTATGAATTGTACAATATATTAAACAATGGAGCATTAGCCAGCCTACAAGTTCATTCGAATGTTTTTGTTGTTTATTCGACACCAGACACTATTTTGCCAAAACCCAAAAAGTGAAGTTACATCGATCTAAAGTAAAGTAATTTATATGCGTAATTTTTCCCATCTGGTTACGCAGATTAAGATCGAAAAAACTAGAATAATTATGGAATGAATATAATATAAAATTGTCCTGTTAGTGAATTCTTGATTTCTTTGAAGACAGAATAAATGTTGTGACTTTGTAATGCCAATAAATGTAAATTGTTTTCGAATTTGAGATTTGTAGTAAGCTCCATCCCTGGAACGCACTCATGGTAGTATCTTTGCGAAAAATATTTTCCAGTGGTGCTGCCTTCTCTTTGTTTTGTTTCACGACAAATTAAAATAACAATATAATAATAATTGATCTAGAAAATATTACAATATGGCTTTCAACCTCGGGAAAAATACATTATTGATGAGAATGTCTCACAATACTTATATTAACAAAAACCAAAGAGAACTATATTTCTTACCAGTTTTATATTCCTTCGACAGGGGAAGTTTTGTTCGACCAATCGTAGGTCCATTTGAAACAGCGCCCATATTTGGAAAACTAATAGTACCGCTGGTAAATCGTAACGAGATAAAATGTTTCATTACACCGCTATTAACGAAATATTTTGTATTTTTTATTATAAACATTTTGGACTTATATAACAAAAATATTCTGTATATTCTTGATTTCAATAAACTTTTCTATTCTCTATATTTAAACGATATCTCGAAATTCGTTGTCTCGCAAGGTCTTCATAGGCAATATAAACGATATTAGTTTCTGTAAAAAACGTTTGCGTAATACTGTGATAAAATATAGGTTTTAACAGAATTTGAATATAATTACAAGATATCGTATGGAATTTGTATAATATGAATCACAAATTATTTATAAATATTCCTATAATTTCTTATATTTGTACAATGATGTAAAGAAATCAAATCTCATTCCCCACAAATGATGTACATTGTCGAAAGTAATTTCACATAATTTGCAATTCTCTTTAGTTTTTCATATATATAAAAAAGAGTTTAAAAAATATAGAAAACGTTTGTCGAAAATATGAACTAATAACACAAAAGTTTGAAAATATTGTTTGGATATAAATTAGACAACCTAGGGCATATCCATTTCCCATTCAAGATGTTTATTAGAATCAAGTATACTTTTACATTGTTCGAAATTCACTAATGTTGGTGAGCGTAGTAAACAATGCTATGGTGTATTAATACATCACACTTACTTTTCAGTCAGAATTAGAATCTCTCGAATTGCTTTTTGTATTATTGTTTTCTTTAAATATTTGTAGAATTGATTGCATTTGATTCAATACTGAATAATTTCTGCATGGGTTAATTGAAATTACAAAAACTTTAAAAGATTCCTTGTGAAATATATTAATGAATACTATCATTCGCAAATAAGCAGACTAAAAATAACTTAAGAGATCAAGTATAGAAATTATTTAAAGAAACGTTGAACTAATGAACTAAGGAATAATTAGACGTCGTATACTTAGGAAAAGTAATGCAGATTGAACTTCGAAAGTGTTCCAACTTTATCTCCTTTAGTAGCTAGCCACATTGCTAGATTGGTCGTAATGCGACGTTGCCGCATTGCCAATTGCTCAGCGTATGTTTTAAGATTTTCCTAAGCAATGTGAGAGCATGGATAAGGTTTCGTTTATTACAGCTATTACGAGATATTGCAGAGAACAGATATTACGAGCTGAATTGTGGTATAAACCATTTTCAAAAATCAGTTCACAAGTGTCACATTCGAACCCACCTTGTGAGGGGTTTGCTGAATAATCATAGCAGTGCTTTACTGTTCTCAGCCAATTACACTTTTGCTGGAGGAGGTAAAATGTCTGTTGAAAAATTGGAACAAATAAATAGCCACTTAAGTTTGCATGTTTTAGTCGGTTTAACAATGAATGACATTCTTTTCTTGAATTGCCTTTTGCAAAACCGCGGGATTTAAGATTTAATAAATTTGTAAATTACATAAATAAATTGAGATATGAATTTTTTATGATGTAGTTGTGGAGTAATGTTGTTTTTGTGACTTCTCTTTTTATTATCTTATCCATTTGGAGCACAGTATTTAGTTTAGAAAAAGTTGTATGTATTCATTGTTTTTAAACTAACAGTATTCGTATTTGTATGTCATGCTACGTTCTGATGTACGGAGGATGAAATCTTCATGTCTTTAGTTACAAAATGACAGTTTTAGACACGATAGAATGAACAAGATAATTAATAATAATTATTTGGTGATAATAATAATAACCTTTACAAGATACGCAATATATATTTATTTCAAAGAATTTTTTGCAATTGTCATTTCAGCAAAGGAGCATTACGACATACATGGCAACGACAATGTTCATCTACCGAGAAGACGACAAAATTTCTATAAAATAATTTCTATTCATGTTCTCTTTAAGTTTCGATATTTTAGTTTCTTTATGTGTAAATGAAAGCGTTCAGTGATATATTTTACAAGGAATTTAGAAAAGTTCTTCAAAATTTCAATAAAGATTTTATATAGTATTTTTAAAAAATTTATATTGAATTTAAAAGCAAATAATTTATATTTAAAGAAAACAATCATACTAAAAGAAATTCACGAGTTCGTAATTATACCCCAAGTATTAAAACTTAATTTTAATAAAAATATTGAGTAGGAAACGGGTTTAATATATATCCAAACCATATTTTCAATAAATATTTATTCGTATAGCATCTAGATTTACAACATTATACATATTTACTAAAGAAGGAGGTATATGCTCTATTAATTTAAACTAACAGTTTTCGTAGCAAAAAAAAAAGCAAACGCATCGTCCAATTTTACTAAGCTCCATAAACTCAAATTCCCCGTCTACAGAGTAACACGAGGCCGTGTGATCAGATAAGCTATTTCAAACCTTT